>JAJAGP010006191.1:0-24128 GCA_025084515.1 Ancistrus triradiatus | reverse complement strand
GTTGCTCCAAGCACTCGATATGAACAATATCTTGACAATAATGGTGTCATATAAGCTCACAATGGAAGCAGCGTAACACCATGAACAGCCGAAACAGAATGTGCTGTGGGGTCAGGTTCACAGTTAGATGTAATAGCGGAGATTGAATTAAGCTGGTTGGAAAATGACTTTACAGGTTTTCTCAAAATTAAATTGCTTTACTTGTTGTTCCAGGGGTCTACGTTACTGGGTGTGTATACATTATATTTAGAAACTGATCCTTAGCTGATTTCTAGGGTTACCCGATTTGACAAGCGATTGTATAAATGGCATTATGTTGCCTTAAGCAGGAAAATAGCTGGCACTGGATCAGTATCCTCAATCACTCATGTGTCCCACCAATTGAAAAGAGGTACATAAAGTGATGGGTTTTACACCATTATTGGATTACTGTATACACACACTGGCCACTTTATTAATTACACCTAGTCATTAATGCAAATATCTAACCAGCCAATCACACGGCAGCAACTTGATGCATTCAGGCATGTAGACATGGTCAAGTCGACCTGCTGAAGTTCAGCCAATCATCAGAATGCGGAAGAAAGGTGATGTAAGTGACTTTGAATGTGGCAGGGTTGTTGGTGCTAGATGAGCTGGACTGAGTATTTCAGAAACTGCTGATCTAGTGGGATTTTCATGCACAGCCATTTTATAGAGGTCCATCTAATTCTGACTTCTGGCACACAAACCATAAATGATTTATTCCTTATAACATAACAGTTGGGACACAATTTCAAATTCTTTTTCTATTGTGTGGCATCATTTTATCCTGATAAAATTTCCTCCTACTTAGTGGCATCCGTGCTTCTCTTTTAAAACATGAGCAAGTGGACTTCAGGCAAATAAACCATCATTCAGTCTTAATAAAATTGAGTTCCCAAGACTGGAGACAACATTCTATTTTCTGTCTTTTAGTTTGTGTGACCAGTGGTTCTCTTTTCCAGTACCATCATGGCCCCTGTAATTCAGATAGTTGGTGTATAAACAATAATGAATTAACTCCTGACAAAATAATGGCTGAAAATGTAAAAAAATTGTTTTAGTTTGTGGCATCAATGCTTTTCTCTTCAGACCTGATCTGTGCCCCATAATCCGAATTACTTGTGATATAAAATTAATTCTGGTAAAATGGCTGCGACAAAAGGTCAATGAGTGAGACACCAATCCAAACTTTTTTATTTTCGCTAGCTTGTGAAATACATACTTTACTTTAGCAATGATGTCTGGGAATATCAACCTGGGCCCAGTATTGTGGACCATGATTCAATCCCACTGAAATGAAGTTGGGACACCAGAGATGAAGGAGGAGGTGGTTTACATCACCAGATATCAGCCATCTACAAAGCAGTCTTGAGATCCCTTCCCAGGAGGTTTAACCCCCATTCATACCTCAATCCATGTAACTTTAACGACCCACATGATGGCAGGGTGGGGAAACGATTCACTAATGGGTCACACTTTGGCTCATGTGATCCTAATGACCCACGTATTGACAGGGTGGGTCAAGGACTCTCAGGACCAGCCCCAAGGTAACAACCCCATTAGGGACCCCAATCAGTTTCTAGAACTGAAAAATCCTTTCGGATGAGAGATGAAAAGTCTTGAAGAACCAAGAAGTCCAGTTGCCTTCAACTAAACACTCAAGTCTACCATGACCTGGATGACTGAGAACTTACACAGACATAATGCAAACCTAATAATACAAAACTGGCCCTTACCAACCTTGGACAAGTAGTATGAACTCTAAATATGTTAATTTGTAATAAGACAGCAGTTCAAATAGCACTGACCCTTAAGTATGAGCCTCCAAACCAGTTACATCAGCTGTTCATATTCGTTGTCCATATCGATATAAATCACATTAGTATTCGTAAGTGTTCAGGTATTATTAATTTATACTCTGAATATTGCAGATGAACAGCCACTCACCTGATGCCACTATGATTCCTGGTGCTGAGTCTTTGCTGGCGATGTTTCCAGATGTATAAGGGTTTGCCGACACGTGCAGGTGCAAATGCAGAGAACAGTAGGGCTAAAACCAAAACACATGTACACAACTTTTTTTGTACTGTGTCTAAATCAATACATCTCTTTGAGCAGCTTCAAAGAAGCTGCCCGTCTTTGGGAAGTGACTGAGACCATAAAAACCTAATTACAAATCCCACCAGAGTCCACACTCCTTGCTGGTTCTGTCCCAACATTAATTTTGAGTGGAGTAACCTTTAATGGCACAATTCTCATTACAAGTCTGCAAATGCCAGTGGTAACCATACGGCCTATTTGGGGGTTTATTAAAACTTTGACATTTCCTGACAAATAACTTTGTAATAGGGGCTGAAGGCGAGGTTGGATGCAAGACCATTAATTAGTCAAATTTATCAAAGGGTAATTATTTCTGCAGGAGCATCTGAGCAAAGCAGATGAGTGCCTTGTCGGGGTAATGGAGTACAATTTACAACAAACAGTAGGCTTAAGTTGCTAGACCATTTTCAAAATCAATTAACAAACGTTTCTTTTTTAATCTTATGAACATACACTCACTCTGCGTCTCTGTATTTTGTCATTTCCTTTATGTCAATACAACGGCGTTCCAAATAAGAATCCTACATGAATAATTAAAGGTGTGGGATAATGAATTGAAAAACAAGTAATGCTGGCATGACATAACTGCTGATCTCTGTAGAAAAAAACAGGCAGATCGATACTTTCTGTCACTTGACCTTTTACTGGAAGGTTTATGCCATGACATTGAACTTTGATGAGTGAGTTTGATGAGGGTTGCTCTTTTTGATGCTGAACTCAGACTACATTAGACACATTTTGGACAGGCGGCATTTAACATGTCCTCTCAATCATGTTACCCTCACCGCCTCACACATCTCCCATTTCCTTCACCTATTCTCTCTCAACTCCCCTCAACATGTCTCAGTTTTCTCACCAATATGCAGTGGATGCTGTTCCCCATAAGATCAGCAGAGGGTGCTTGCAGGAACCTCCAATCCCGGCCTTTGTTGTATGTGATGTAAGTCTTGACTTGATCGCTCCATTTCTTGTTAGCCAGAAACATGCCTTTGATACCTGCTACCTGTAGAGTGTAAAGAAAGAAAAAAGGTTCTAAGCAACTTGCTCATGGACCCAACAGTGGCAGATTAGTAGAGATGGGATTTGGACCCTGGACCTTCTGGTCCAGTACCTGAACTTCTAAACCACCACAGTCCCAACTAGGTTAATTACATTTCCTAGTAAAGGAGTGTGAGCATTGCTCGTTCCACTATTTCACTGAGCGAGCGACATTTCAGAATTTCTATAATACATAAATTTATGTATATATTAATCAGGTCATCCACTGCATTTCAAAGCCATCCCTGTTCTTTCAAGTCAACAAAATGGAAGTCTTATCATTTCTCCATAGAGGCCCAAACTTTTGCATGAGACTGTAAGCATTTCATCCTGGAATGTTGAGGCACAATCACCCATTCCTGTGATCATACAGCATCCTGAAACTCTTGCGGCACTGCTTCAACCAAAGACACAGTCTCAAGTTGGTGATGCAATTGGGAAGAAAAACAGAGTTCTGAAACTTCAGGCACAGCTAAGTACTGAAAAGGTCAAACAAATTTAATAATAGATTTGAAACCAGCAGAAGGCAATTGGAGAAGTCTGAGGAGAAGGGCTCCTGTAACGATACTATACACAAGTGAATACTGAAGGGCTTTGAACAGCTTTAAAGGGCTCCATGATTTAAAGATAGACCGCATCAGTATTTGATATATCAATCAATCTATTAATCAGAAAGAGATATGCTATATTTTTCCATACTTATACATCAATCCTAAAAGTGCAACCGGTTTTATGTGATTTTAGGGTGTTAGGGTTTGAAACCATACACCCTGCTAGCCATCATGGTAAAACTTTATCTGTAATCTGAAGAGCCCCTCTAAACTGATTAATCAATGAATGTAATTAATCAAGAAAGATCACCACACTAAACATTTACTACCTCATATAGGTCGATCATGACATTGCCTTCAGGTCCCATGCTGCTCATCACATTCTCCAGGGCGAGCGTGTAATACACCCCTCCGGCCTCTGAGACGTACAGGTTATAGGTGTCGTTCTGGTTCCACTCCTGAACTGCCGCCACCACCCTGTTTTCATCCGTGCTGATCACATGCAAGTCCTGTGTATAAAGGTTAGATTTAGATGTTGCCTTCAAATAAATGGAAATTTGCTGTTTTATAGTTAGTGGACATCGTGAGGGTGATTTACAAATAATTTGCTTAGCCACAAGTTTGGATCTTAGAGATCTATGTTTTCTCCATAAACTTTATCACATCAGAAGCCAGCATTCACTGATGGTGACAAAATTATTGTCATAATTGGGTTGTGGTTTGAGATGTAGCCAGTAACAGCAGTCACTACGCAAATGGACATTAAATTAGCACCCATCTGTTCAGCTGTTTCATTTAACATCACATCGGCATCAATGGCTATTCATGACAGAAACAAGGTTACATCGGTACTAGTCAGTCACATTCACACTGGGTCAATTTAGAGCACCCAATTAACCTAATCCCCATTTTTGGAATGTGGGAGGAAACCCATGCAGGCACAGGGAGGACATGCAAACCGCACATACATGGAGTCCAAGGTCATGATCGAACCGGGGATCTCTGGAGCATATCATCTGTAATGATTCACTTCTGATTATTTCCTAAAGCATATGGACTAATGTTATTTTTTCCCCTAGATTGCCAAACTCATTCATTCATTCATTCACTTTCTTATCCACTTAACCCTGGACAGGGTTGTGGGAAAGCCAGTGCCTAGCCGGCGGCATAGGCCGTAAGGCAGAACAACCCTAGATAATGCACCAATTCATTGTAGAGCACATACACAATGCTTATGCCACCATGCCACCAACCCATCTCTTCAGTTATTGATTTACACATTCGACTGGCATTCTACAAAGTTACACTGACATCACCCAACATTTTGCACAATTAAGCAGAAACAAATTAGAAATGGAAAAAAGAAATGGAAAAAAGGACCTGTAGGACCTGTTCCTCTGTGTACTTAACTTATATCACTGTTCAAGTGCTTACCTGTAATGCGGGGGCACCACTGGTCTGGTGCACTGAGACTTGGGGGCCTGTCCCTAATGATAATGATATAAAACGATAAATACACATTGAGACCAGAAAGCTTTTGGAGCATTTTCTGGACTTTCACAAATGGGCCACCAGTGACCACCTGGAGAAAACTGTCACAGCGAACCAAGAGTTAGACTTAATGGTGCCAAGACAAATAATGCAATTCTGGAACCAACAGTCACCAGAGGCAGGGATCTTATGAGAGAGACTCAGCATTATTTGTTTGTTTGTTTATTTCATTTATTTAACGTCGCTTTCAACATCAATGTCTATTTAATGACAGACACAAGGTTAGATCGAAACTAGTCAGACTCAGAGCGAGTCAATTATGCGTAATCAATTAACCTAATGTATGTCTTTGGACTGAAACCAGAGTACAGTGGTGCTTGAAAGTTTGTGAACCCTTTAAAAAAGTTCTATATTTCTACATAAATATGACCTAAAACATCATCAGATTTTCATACAAGTCCTAAAAGTAGATAAAGAGAACCCAGTTAAACAAATGAGACAAAAATATTATACTTGGTCATTTATTTATTGAGGAAAATGATCCAATATTATATATTAGTGAGTGGCAAAAGGATGTGAGCCTGTAGAATTAGCAGTTAAATTGAAGGTGAAATTAGAGTCAGGTGTTTTCAATCAATGGGATGACAATCAGGTGTGAGTGGACACCCTGTTTTATTTAAAGAATAGAGATCTATCAAAGTCTGCTCTTCACAACATGTTTGTGGAAGTGTGTCATGGCACGAACAAAGGAGATTTCAGAAAAAGAGGATAATAAGAGTTGTTGATGCTCATCAGACTGGGAAAGGTTACAAAACCATCTCTAAAGAGTTTGGACTCCACCAATCCACAGTCAGACCTCCCCAGGAGTGGTCGACCAACAAACATCACTCCAAGAGTAAGGTGTGTAATAGTTGGTGAGGTCACAAAGGACCCCAGGGTAACTTCTAAGCACCTGAAGGCCTCTCTCACATTGGCTAATGTTAATGTTCATGAGTCCACCATCAGAAGAACACTGAACAACAATGGTGTGCATGGCAGGGTTGCAAAAAGAAAGCCACTGCTCTCCAAAAAGAACATTGTTGCTCGTCTGCAGTTTGCTAAAGATCACATGGACAAGCCAGAAGGCTGTTGGAAGAATGTTTTGTCAATGGATGAGACAAAATAAGAACTTTTTTGGTTTAAAAGAAAAGTGTTTGGAGAGAGGACGGCTTGCCATCAATGATGGAACAATGAATTCTGAATTATATCAGAGAATTCTAAAGGAAAATGTCAGGACATCTGTCCATGAACTGAGTCTCAAGAGAAGGTGGATCATGCAGCAAGACAACGACCCTAAGCAGACAAGCCGATCTACCAAAGAATGGTTAAAGAAGAATAATGTTAATGTTTTGGAATGGCCAAGTCAAAGTCCTGACCTTAATCCAATGGAAAGTTGTGGAAGGACCTGAAGTGAGCAGTTAATGTGAGGAAACCCACCAACATCCCAGAGCTGAAGCTGTTCTGTATGTAGGAATGGGCTAAAATTCCTCCAAGCCGGTGTGCAGGACTGATCAGCAGTTACCGGAAACATTTAGTTGCAGTTATTGCCGAACAGGGGGGTCACACCAGATACTGAAAGCAAAGGTTCACATACTTTTGCCACTCAATAATATGTAATATTGGATCATTTTCCTCAATACATAAATTACCAAGTATAATATTTTTGTCTATCTACTTTTAGGACTTGTGTGAAAATCTGATGATGTTTTAGGTCATATTTATTCAGAAACATAGAAAATTCCAAAGGGTTCACAAATTTTCAAGCACAACTGTACCTGGAGTAAACCCAAGCAGACATGGGGAGGACATGCACACTGCACACAAACTGGACACACAGAGGTTGGGATCGAACCGGGGACGCTGGACCTGTGGCCGGGACTGACTGGCCTCGATATTGATTTGTCGTGAAGACGCGACTGTTGGTTTCCCAACCCTTGGCTCACTGGCTTAGTCCAGGTGATTCCTCAGGGTGTATCGACTGGATTATGCTGTTATTGCGACCAGCAGGTGTCTCAGTGCTTCTTGGGTGGGGGCTCAGTCCGAGTTTGTCATGTGACCAGACCAGTGGTGCCCACACATTATATCACCATACTCTGCAGAGGTTCTAGACACATATAGGACAAATATACATAAAATCAGATATGCATTACTATGGCACAAGTCACCAATTTTTATGTTATAACCACCATTTTAAAAAAAAAAGCGACTTGTGCCACATTAACCCTTATGTCAGTTCAGACCAGACAAGCCAGACTGGTTTAATTTCCCTAGTGCATCATTTAACTTTGGCTGCACAACATACTGTCACCAGTTTATGGTTTGTCCCTCGTCCGGCCACTGACAGTAGATAATCAACACTGCTGATTGGTAGCACCCCACAAGCCTTGCTGTTTAGGCCATAACTATTTGGTCCTTACCAAAGTTGCCCAGGACGTCATGCCCATTTCTCCGATATCCAACACAATGACTGTGAGATAAAACTGTTATGTCCCAGGCACTGACCCAATACGTGCTCAGTTCTGACAGAATAATCAATGCTATTTGTTATTTGAGCTTTGATTGAGAGTAATGTTTTGGCTCATATGTGTACTGCTCTATAATAATCACTTCACTAACTTGAATTTTAATAATGGGCTAGAAAAAATGTATTTTCAGTTAATAATGTTTTTGTAAGAGGAAAAATGCCAATGGTTCAGTCTCTTAATCAAATTACCAGTCACCTATTATTGACTTTTTAAATCTTTATTATAAAATGAGCAAAGAAGTTATAAATGTCTCAACATTTAATCTGTGAAAGTAGCAGCTTATTTATTTATAAAGTTCGCCCCAGTTTCCATATGAAGCAGGGGGTCTTCGTTAAACTTAATTCCATTTCCATTCGCAATCAAGAGTGCTGGAATATGAATGTGGAGTCTTGGAGTGAAGTGGCCGGTTGGAGAGCCAGGACGATCGGGCCCTGCTGTGCCAAATCAGATTAATAATCATGATCTGACCTTATTCACTTGCACCTCTTTCCACTTTACCCAGCTCTGACACGGAACTATTATTCTTATTAGCTTTAAATTGAGCTTGTCACCCCCGGCTATTGTTGAAAACATGCTGGCAATCGGCGAATTTCATCTACCACAGGCTGCGTGGGCTTTAAGGCGAACACACTTTAAGGAGCTTGGGGACCTGATTGAATAAACTTCATTCTCACATGAGAATGTGTGAAGGTGAGAAGGATATCATCTATTACTTATATAGATGATATCCTTGTGCTGAGTATTGCAGCACTTATTAGAAAAAATCCCAAGTTACTGGAGTGAAAGTTGGGTTTTATTAGAGACTATAAGCCTTAAAAGCTTGTAGACCGGAAATGGATACATTCACATATTTATACTGTCAATGTGTTTTCCTGGAAGCTAGAATGAATGTGCTACCTTTGGAAGCGTATACTTAGGCAGCTTCATGGGTGTGAACAGGTCTCGTCTTGATGACACGTAGTAGATTGGCCGGCCGGCCGTCGACACCTTTGGATAATGGGGACAGACACAAACAGTGGTACAAGCACGCTCTTTTAGAAGAGGTGGCAATTTCCCAGCAAGTACAAGCACCCTTCCGTAAAATGCAGTTAGGTGTTAGACACAATTTATCAGGTCTAAATTGTTCAGTCACTTTGTCACATTGCATTGCTTTCTAAATTTAGCCCAGACTGTATGAGGATGAAAACATACAGAACAAAATGATCGTGGCATGCCCCGATGTATTCACACAAAGCCAGTTCCATCTCTTTCTAATAAATCCAATCTTTCTCATCGTGTTTTTATAGCAGTATCTGGTGACAGTGTTGTCACTTTGTTGCAGGCCTCAGCTCTATTCCCCTGCCGTGTCACCTCCGCTTATTACTCACCTGCACAAACACATACTCGTCCTGCACCACCAGAGAATTGGGGTCGATGTAGCCAGGGAAAGGTTTGCCCTTGTTGGCCTCTGTGCAGTTCTGCAGTTTGCAGGTGATGTACAGAGACTCTGAAAGAAGCAATAGATATATATATATATATATATATATAGTATAAATAACTTTTAGATATATATTTGTATGTTCAACATATTTAGCCTAAGCATCCAGCATGTGAGCCTCCAACACTTAATCTCACTTACTTTCATTTTAGTGTTCATTGTTATAGCTTTTGCTTCCTATAGAGATTTCAAAGTAATTCCACAAAAAGGAGGTCACAATGACTGCGGTCCTACACTTCACAGCGTCCATCTCTAATTCCACGTCATCCCTACATGTTGCATCACCTTTGGTTACATTCTGATGTTCTGATTTACTTCAGCTGTTTAGTTTCTGTCTCGTCAGTTTGGTTATTTACATCCTGTATTTCCTTTGTTTGGCATAGTTCGCGCCGTTTCCCGCTTCCTCGTGCACGTATCATTCCATTCCCGCTTACTGTGTTTTGGATTGTTTGTGGAGTCTGTATGCCCAGGTCTTAGCACTCAGTTCTCCAGTGTTTTTCAGTTTCTTAATAAAGTTCTGCTCTGTACAGGCTTCTAGTGTTCATCTCCCACTTTCTGCTCAAGTATGACAGTCAATAGCACAACCATTTCTTGATAAATCCTGAATATGATCAAGTAAACAACAACGTTCTGCTCACCTCCTTTCAGTGCCTGAGATGTGAACTACCCAAAACGCGCTGACCCGCAACTTGAAATTCCGTCACAGTTTTTAGTTTTGCACTTTCAATGTATCGCACACGGATGCTCACATCTTTGAAAGTTCATTAGTCGAAGATTCGCATTTAGGGGACTTATTATTATACACACACTCATACACTCCTGGGAAAAAATGGTCCAAACCTAAACTGCAAAATATTAAGTTTTTAATTGTCCTAACAACAAATAATGGATGAGAAAATTAGTGAAAACTAAGAAAATGTACCACTAAAACAAAACAAAACAGGCAAATTCAGATATAACCTTCTTGTACACAAAGATAAAATCGTGAAAATATTTAAATATTTGATACAGAACTCAATCTAACATTGTCTGGAGATTGAAAATCTTCCATAATATTAAAGTAATTATTATTACTTTACTTAATTTTATTTTTGAAAATAAAATGTTTATTTTTAGTTAGTAATCTGCCATGCCTGATGCAGCCCATCACAATCACAGATACAGTCACAGATACAGTATCTATGAGATCTATAATATGCAATCTTGTGATTCCCAGGGTAAATGAGTAAGAAAATCTGCTCCAAAGAAAGCAATATATCATGTAGGGGTTACTATCTGAAACTCAATAACTGGTCTTCGCCAGATCAGCCACAGCTTTAGAATAGCCATTGCTGTCTATGAAGAAGAGAATGTTGTTTTTTTTTACTTTTTTCTCAACGTTTTTATTAATAATTATTATTATAGGCCAGCAACAAATTCCAAAAGAAGTTGGGGACAGGAACAATTTAGGGCTAGTGATGATGCAAAATAACTAAATTCTAATCTTTCAGGAACAATGTTTCTAATATTTCAATACTTTTCTTACACAATTTTTGATAAAGTGGAGATCTTCCCATCATACTGCTTTTTTTTTTTTACCAAATCATGATTATAATCACCTGTTGACATCACCTGTTTGAAATCACATCATTATTTTTTTTCCTCATTACTAGCTCAAAATTTTCCCTGTCCCAACTTTTTTTGGAATGTGTTGCAGGCCTGGAATGCAGGAATGGATGTGTATTAAATGAAGTTGAAAAGAAAAAAAACCCTGACATTTCTTGGGTTCATACTATTTACAATTAAATAAAAGTCAAAGTAATTCTAAGGAACACTGCATACACAGTTGGGCAAAAAAGTATTTAGTCAGCCACTGATTGTGCAAGTTCTCCAAGATGAGATAGGTCTGTAATTTTCATCATAGGTACACTTCAATTATCAGAGACAAAATGAGAAAAAAAATCCAGGATATCACATTGTAGGTTTTTTAAAGGATTTAATTATAAATCATGGTGGAAAATAAGTATTTGGTCACCCACAAACAAGCAAGATTTCTGGCTCTCACAGACCTGTAGCTTCTTCTTTAAGAAGCTCTTCTGACCTCCACTCATTACCTGTATTAATGGCACCTGTTTGACCTCGTTATCTGTATAAAAAGACACCTGTCCACAGCCTCAAACAGTCAGACTCCAACCTCAACCATGGCCAAAACCAAAGAGCTGTCGTAGGACACCAGGAAGAAAATTGTAGACCTGCACCAGGCCGAAAAGTGTGAATCTACAATAGGCAAGCAGGTTGGTGTGAATAAATCAACTGTGGGAGCAATTGTAAGAAAATGGAAGACATACAAGACCACTTATAATATCCCTCGATCTGGGGCTCCCGCAAGATCTCATCCCGTGAGGTCAAAATGATCATGAGAACGGTGAACAAATATCCCAGAACTACATGGAGGGACCTGATGAATGACCTGCAAAGAGCTGGGACCAATGTAACAAAGGCTACCATCAGTAACACATTACGTTGAGAGAGACTCAGATCCTGCAATGCCAGGTGTGTCCCCCTGCTTAGGCCAGTACATGTCCAGGCCTGTCTGAAGTTTGCCAGAGAGCATATGGATGATACAGAAGAAGATTGGGAGAATATCATGTGGTCAGATGAAACCAAAATAGAACTTTTTGGTAAAAACTAAACTCACCATCTTTGGAGGAAGAAGAATTCTGAGTTGTGCCACACCTACTGTGAATCATGGGGGTGGAAACATCATGCTTTGAGGCTGTTTTTCTGCAAAGGGGACAGGACGACTGATCTGTGGTAAGGGAAGAATGAACGGGGCCATGTATCGTGAGATTTTAAGCCAAAACCTCCTTCCATCAGTGAGAGCATTAAAGATGGAACATGGTTGGGTCTTCCAGCATGACAATGATCCCAAACACACCGCTCGGGCAACGAAGGAGTGGCTCCGTAAAAAGCATTTCAAGGTCCTGGAGTGGCCTAGCCAGTCTCCAGACCTCAGCTCCATAGAAAATTTGTGGAGGGAGTTGAAAGTCCGTGTTGCCCCAAAACATCACTGCTCTAGAGGAGATCTGCATGGAGGAATGGACCAAAATACCAGCTACAGTGTGGGAGACTTACAGGAAACGTTGGACCTCTGTCATTGCCCCAAACAAAGGTTATGTTACAAAGTATTTGAGTTTTGAACCAAATTTATTGACCAAATACTTATTTTCCACCATAATTTACACTAAAGTTCTTTAAAAATCCTACAGTGTGATTTCCTGGATTTTTTTTCTCATTTTGTCTCTCATAGTTGAAGTGTACCTATGATAAAAATTACAGACCTCTCTCATCTTTCTAAGTAAGAGAACTTGCACAATCAGTGACTGACTAAATACTTTTTTGCCCCACTGTATTTTCATGCATTTTCCATACCATCCCAACTTTTTCTGATTTGGGGTTTTAACTTAAATAATTTTTGTACTACAATGCGGGGCTAAATTCTTTGTAAAACTATTGTATTTAACACTAAGGGAATTTCATTTGGCTTCATATGTGAGAGCAGTGGACAGAACAGTCCATTCTGTATAAGCCTGTCATGTAAACTTAAGCACATGCTTTATAATTCTGCTAGGTTCAATGATGGTATTACAGAGGCCTTAGTGAGGATACAGTCCATGTGACAACCAGTCTGCTGGCTTAGTATTGACTCGTTTTCCACGGATCCAAAAAAAAAAATCCCTCTTCTCTTCCTGTCACTCAACCTGCATGTGGAGACACTGGGTAAATGTCACAGGTGGCAGTGGCCTACAAAGTGCCATTACTCGTAATTGCTAGCGGCAGCTGAACGACCATGAAGCTGTGAAAATTTGATGATTTGTTCATTAACTGCACTGGTCATTATCATATTCAGGTTTAAGTGGTCTCCGAGCTGCACTTGAGTCACGTGGAGGTAGAATCAAGAATTACTTGGTGAGACAACACACATAGGTCTACAGGTGGAATTAAAAGTAAACATAATCTTACTCGTCTCTGAAATGATGGTCTCCAGGTGAATCAGCCCGGGTTCTTTATCAAGACCCATTTTGGACCTATGTAGGGAAAGAGAGATAAGACATAGGGATACTTTTGTGTAAATATAGCAACTGGTCAGACAAATGATACTGGTGCTAAATGATACGCTACCAACTTGGACTGTGAAGAATTAATCGGTGTGCTTAATAAAGACATGAAACATATAATTGTTGTATGCTATTAGTTTACAAGTGGTTGGTTGCACAAGTCAGAGGATGGGTGTACAGTGGTGCTTGAAAGTTTGTGAACCCAATAGAATTTTCTATATTTCTGCATAAATATGACCTAGAACATCATCAGATTTTCACACAGATAAAGAGAACCCAGTTACCCCATATTACATATTAGTGAGTGGCAAAATTATGTGAACCTCTAGAATTAGCAGTTAATTTGAAGGTGAAATTAGAGTCAGTTGTTTTCAATCAATGGGATGCCAATCAGGTGTGAGTGGGCACCCTGTTTTATTTAAAGAACAGTGATCTATCAAAGTCTGCTCTTCACAACACGTTTGTGGAAGTCCATCATGGCACGAACAAAGGGGATTTCTGAGGACCTCAGAAAAAGAGCTGTTGATGCTCATCAGGCTGGAAAAGGTTTCAAAACCATCTCTAAAGAGTTTGTACTCCACCAATCCACAGTCAGACAGATTGTGTACAAATGGAGGAAATTCAAGACCCTTGTTACCCTCCCCAGGAGTGGTTGATCAACAAAGATCACTCCAAGAGCAAGGAGTGTAATAGTTGGCGAGGTCACGAAGGACCCCAAAGTAACTTCTAAGCAACCACCAACCAGCTAGTGAGCAAGTGGGTCAGTAAATGAATAACTAGGTATTTGAGTGAGTAAATGAATATGTGGGCAAGTGAGTGAGCGGGTAAATGAACTTGTAGATAAGTGGATGGGTGAGTGAGTAAATGAGTGATTGGGTCAGTGAGTAGGCAGATGCATGCAGGGTGGGTTCATGGTGAGTAGAAATTTGAATGAGTGAATGCGACGTGAGCTGGTGAGTGGTATGTCAGTAAGTGAGTCAGTAGGTGAGTGAGTGAGTGTTTTGGTGTACAAGTGAGTCATCCAGTCAGCACATGAATAAGTAGATGGGTAAGTGAGGGAGTAAGCAGGTTGGTGGCTGAATGAATGGGCTAATGAGTGTGTATGTGAGTGGATGGGTGCGTAAGGGAGCCAGCCAGCCAGCAAGTGAGTAAGTAGGAGTATGAATAAGTTGGTCGGTGGATGAGTGTTTAGGTATGTGAGTGAGTGAGTGAGTGAGTGAGTGAGTAATTGAATATGTGGACGAGCGAGTGGGAAGATGAGTGAATGGGAAGATAAGTGGATGGGTGAGTGACTTTGCAAGTAAGTCAAGGAGTGTGGAAGTGGGTGGATGGATTGGTGACTGTAAGTACATCACATTGAACAAGTAAGCATCAACTAAATGGTTACACTGAACAAATTACAATGGTTTTCCACTCTGACAATGAGAGTGTTTTACCAATTGATTTTAATGTCTAGGTGCTTGGTAGCCTCTGTAATGACTGTATTTAAGACAAGTGTAGGCCCTCGGTGGCCCACATATTCATTTACTCACTCTACTCGTAACACCTTCTTTTGATACGGACCAGGTAGTTTTAATGTTTTGCTGATCTGTGAATGTTTGACTGTTATCAATCATAAACCCTATAGCATCTCACCTGATGCAAAAGGCAGATGAGGACAGGAAGGCAGACGTCCTTTTAACTAGAGCATTTAATTTAAACCAGAGAGACTACCTCAGACTACCTTGCAACGTTCAAGACTCCTCAGCATCATTCTGACAGAAGTCGAAGATACATAGTGCCATCATTAAACCAGAAACCCGTCTCATTTGCTCCCCAAAAATGCCCACAGGCATCACACGGAGCTCTCTCTTTCCCCGTCTTTTACTTTATGAGAGAAAAAAATCATTATGGCATGAAATATTTATGAACAAGATGGTGAGATCTGAGGGAAGTGCTTCAACGAGGAACACGGAAAAGGCAGAAGCCTCTGCTGCCTCTTTATTTATAGGACAGTATCGACAGTTTTCCAGTACTACATCTCAGCTTGCTATCGGGTAGCTCTTCATCTTTCGCAGTCACAGATTTGAGATGGATTGTTTCAGTACCTGAGAATATTTCAGCAAGCTGTCACCTTGCCTTTTTTTAACAGCCTTCCTTACGCTCTGTTTGGCGGTTTGGTGTCTGATGTGAGACTTACACATTATGAGCTGTCTCGATGTTGCTCGGGTTTAAATTTGGCATAACACTGGGTGGGAATGTCTTCTCAGAGATTCAGATTGAAATGCTTCCAACTTGGACATATTGTTGAAATAGTCCAATATTTTGAAAGCAAACCGTGTAAGTCCATGTTAAATAGATGCCCAGATATTTTGGAAGGCTCCAGGAAATGTTTGCTTGTCCATTTTTCTGGGGAGAACTTCACAAAGCAGGATTTCTCAGCTAGCCAGTTATCATAAGCTCAAAGATGAGGACTGGCCAATAGGAATGCCCCTCAGCTCTATTCCTATTGGACAGGCTTAACTTTGGGCTTAGGATATCTGGCTAAACTGAGAAATCCTGCTTTGTGAAATATCCCCATGCTAAAAATCTCACCCACTTCATCGCAAGAAACCTTTGAAATGATCTTTGAGATGTGCGGTCAAGCCAGTGAGATTTGCATTTATGCTGAATAGCTGAAGGTTAAGGGCCTTGCTCAGGAATCCAGTGATGATAGGTTGGCAGTACCATCCTTTCAGTTAGTAGCCCAGAGCCTTGGACCACCACTTTCCAGATACCTGAATTTAGCTTAAAGCCACATTTTTATAACTCCAGATATCTGAAAACAATTATTTATAAGCAGTTCTGGTACAGTGCTGTTCAAATCCTCTCTCTGCCAAGCTTCCATTGTTGTGCCCTTGAGCAAACTCGAAATTTCAGGGGAACTGTATCATAGATAATTCCAGATGGGATAGCTTAGTGGGTAATGCCATGTATTTGTGTGCTCAAATCCCATCTCTGTCAGGTTGCCATTGTTGGACCCTTGAGCAAGGCACCAGACAACTGGCTTGTAAGCAACTTTAAATAAGGTTGTCTGCTACATGCAGTAATTGCAAATTGATTTAGGTTCATCATATTAGACATAGAGTGAGAAAATCACAATGATGGTAGCCTTGGTACTTTGTGACCATAAAGGAATGGGTTTGAATAAATACATTATGAAAAGGTACTGCAAGGCATGCTGCTAGGCAATGAAGGCAACACAGAGGCTGTCATTACCTGTAAGTTAATTTCATTACTGAAAAAAAGGCCGTGGTTCACTTTTTCATCTCACTCGTAGGATTCACGGTAATATTATGCGTGAAAGTTTTTATAAGAATGCTGTGTGCAAGAACATATGGCAGGAGTGAAGGTCAGCTTTTAGATAGCTGGTTTGGATTTAAACCTCAGTTAAAGTTCAAGCATATGTGATCAATAGACACAAGGCTGAAATATGCTTCAGAACTACACTGTTGCCTTGGGAAGAAGAGGAGGTTGTGTTGGAATGGACAGAAATAGCAAAATGGCCAACAATCACAGCAATAATTTAAGTACGGGTATGCGCCATTTCACGTCTACGTTGCGTTCTGTAGTAGTTCTGAGTAGTTTAGATACTTTGCACATAGTGCTTTATTTTCTACAATGATATTACTGAAAACTCAATATGAAAACATTTAATACAGTACTCTACAATACAGTAATTATTTGTATCTTTTATAGAAGTTGAAACTCAAGCCCACCTGTTGAAGACTTACAGGAAACGTTTGACCTCTGCCGTTGCCAACAAAGGTTATGTTACAAAGTATTGGGTTGAACTTTTGTTATTGACCAAATACATATTTTCCACCACAATTTACATTTAAATTCTTTAAAAATCCAGTCTGTGATGGATAACAGCAAAGTTGTTATAAGATAAGCCTGTTCACTCTGCCGCCATCTTGGCAACTACACCGGGAATTAGCAAGAAATACAAGATACAAGAAAAGACTGCTATATCTTTGGATGGGGAGAGACCTATATATTTGAAACTAAAAGAGAAATTAACTTTTAAATTTCATATTTAAATATTGTATAATCTGACAAAAATGATATAACTTACTTGCGTTGTTGGCATCAAATACCACAGAAAAATAAGATGTTTTTAAGGTTATTCTGGCTCTGTGCATGCGCATCCCGCCACACCAAGAATTTTAAGTATAATATTTTTTTTCATTTGTTTAACTGTTTTGTCTTTATCTACTTTTAGGACTTGTGTGAAAATCTGTTGATGTTTTAGGTCATATTTATGCAGAAATATAGAAAATTCTCAAGGGTTCACAAACTTTCAAGCACGGCGCTTCTGCCGCCGTTTCTGGTTCAAAAGTGGCTTGACCTGGGGAATGCGGCACTGTAGCCCATTTCCTGCACACGCCTGTGCACGGTGGCTCTGGAATCGGCCCTCCTCCACAATCCTCCTCAGGGTCCGGTCACCTCTTCTCGTTGTGCAGCGTTTTCTGCCACACTTTTTCCTTCCCACAGACTTCCCACTGAGGTGCCTTGATACAGCACTCTGGGAACAGCCTATTCGTTCAGAAATTGCTTTCTGTGTCTTACCCTCTTGCTTGAGGGTGTCAATGATGGCCTTCTGGACAGCAGTCAGGTCGGCAGTCTTACCCATGATTGAGGTTTTGAGTAATGAACCAGGCTGGGAGTTTTCAAAAGCCTCAGGAATCTTTTGCAGCTGTTTAGAGGTTTAGAGTTAATTCGTTGATTCAGATGATTAGGTTAATAGCTCGTTTAGAGAACCTTTTCATGATATGCTAATTTTGTGAGGGTTTTCTTGAGCTGTATGCCAAAATTATCAGTATTAAAAGAATAAAAGACTTGAAATATTTCATTTGGTGTGCAATGAATCTAAAATATATGAAAGTTAAATTTTTATCATTACATTACGAAAAAGAATTTACTTTATCACAATATGCTAATTTTTTGAGAAGGACCAGTGTATATATATACATATACGTATATATATATATATATTTTTTTTTTTTCATTTATTTATAGCATTTCTGTAGCTTCTACTTCGGTAAGCTTTAACTTCCACTTCCAATAGAGCACAGTCCTCTTGGTAAGGTGAACTCAGTGGAGACATTCACATCTAGACGGAAAAATCCATGTCCTTATCTCCTATTCATTTTGCAGAGTGCTTCACAATGCGGACCATCAACATGATCAATGCTGGCTATTTAGCAAAAGGAGTTCCTGCTGCATGAACTTACCAGTAGAATCGATTGGGCGCGACCATTTCGTGGACCAGCTGCCACCGTCGTCCGAATTCAACTGAGCTGTAAAGCTGCCGAGAGAATGAGGAGCAGAATTGAGTTGTTAGCTTAACTTTAGCTTTCATTTAGCTTAAATGAATGGCACGTGCTGACAGAGCTGATGTGATGATGAAGTGCAATTAACACCCAGCAAGCCCTCGAAGACATTTGCTTCTAAAGTGTGTCTGTGACAATCATCATTAGGATGTTACATTGCGCTGCACAATTAGATGTCTCCCTCAATTGAGTAAGCATTCTCAGCTGCAGTATTGGTGAGTTTAGCTACAGCCATAATGCTCCACACTTTCCTAAATCAATAACATGTACAATTGGGATCACTATATTGTTTGGGTTCTATCCTCAGCCATATTTATCACTACACATGCAAAGTGAAGCAAGGACAGAACACCAGAGGTTTTTGTTTGTTTGCTTGTTTCTTTTAATCACCTAGCCTATCACTATCCAAAACAGACCAGTAAAAATTGCCATTAAAAATCCTCCCTCATCATGACTAGGCACAATGCTTTTAAATCTCGAGGTAACACTTCACCACACGTTGTCGTATGTTTAATAATCAATGCATCATTCTCATTGAAATCAGTGAGTGCGTTTACAGGCGCTTACTAATCCGATAATGATCGATTTTCTAGAGTTATATGATTATTCAAGTGGTCACGTACATAGTATACTCAGATTAAGAAATCCTATATAGAGAGCTGGTTTTTATCCCAGTAATCGGAGTACTCATTGCAGGTATACCAGTTACATAAATATAATTGGTGTTTTCAGACTCAATGTCCACGAGCGTTCTCCCACGGTTGCCAGGTCCATGTATTACTAAAGACTTGGCTTTATTTGGCCTCACTGACTTTAGCAGGTTTTATCTCACTGGATCTGGCAACCCCAGAATTAAACATGCCAGCAGTTTTAGGCAGTGAAAGGGCTATCGAACACTTTGGGGAGACTGTAAATACTTTGAAACGCAGTATATACATGAGAAAATGAATAACTATATTATTTAATATTAAAGTTCAAAGTTTCTATTATATATTTATATGAGATTATTGGCTGGTTGCGAAGTAGAAACCCGATTATTGCCAGAGTCATGTAAACCTGGAGGTTTCCCATTATCTGATTACTCAAGTGCATGTACACCTGTCGATTGGATTACACACAGAATCTTATTTGCCGCAGTTACCGGATTGTTAAGTGCATGTAGACGGACACATGACCAGAATACCATTTTCTGCAGGATTCTCCCACAACTTCCATGTCCCCTCCACCAAGAGAGGACAGCCATAGACCAGCAAGTGGCTCTGTACTACTTGGGGCTCATGACTGCTTCTTTTCACTGGCATTGAATTGGAATGAATGCACATAGAGAAACGGACTGCACTTGCCATGTTCATGAGGCTGCTGTTTACGTGACAATATGGCAATAAGGGATTAGTAGGAGTTCCCATTCCAGCTCTGCCAAAGTGTCACTCATAAACTCAGCACCAACACACATATTCTATCAATTATATTACACACAGGTATATATATACACACACACACACACCCTACGCGGACAAAGGTATTCCGACACAACCGTTGCGAGCAAAAGTTTTGAGACGCGTCCCCCTCACGCTGCCAAAAGCTTTGAAACCCCCCCCCACACACATGGCCAAAAGGATTGCAAGCCCAACACATACACACGCATACAGTCAAAAGTTTTGAGATGCCTAACACACACACACACACGGCCAAACGTATTCAGAGCCCCCCCCCAACTGAAAAGCATTCAAAAGTCTTGATACATATATATGTGTATATATCAGCAATGCTACAAGAGACAAGCTGGTTATTTATACACTAGCAATAAATTTGAAATGAATATTGCAACCACCAGTGTGGTAATGGGCTTCTGAATGCGAGCACTTTATTACCCATCCACAAACAAGAAAACAGCTGTTTTTATGTTTTACAGCAGGGGTCCAGTGTGAAAAAAGCATCCCATACACATCTTGAAAAGAACTAGATTTTTTCAGCATGGGGAATCTGCTTCCTAGCATGTGAGGGTGGTCTCACCAGGAGTAGAGAGGCAGATCTAACACAGCGGGGGGATTGTTCAGCCTGTGTTAGCAAGCCTGTGCGTCAGTGGGGTGCTGAGATCTCACAATCTCAGTCTCCCACATCCATTGTAAATGCTGCCTGTGGGTGGATGAGCCCAGACAACAATTCCAAACAGACGTGTTTGTAGGCAGGATGAGTATGAGGAAGAAATCAGAATTGGGTCACACCAGGGTTGATGGGGTCAGTTGGAGGTGCCCAAACTAAATTATGTTCTAACATGTTATATCTGGCACACTGGAAATGATGTCCAGTATAAGACAGATAGAAAATCTTAGCCCAGCACTCTTAACATGTATAGTTTACCATTCATTTTTTTAACCTTGTTAACATTAACAGTAATATAATAATAATAATAATAATAATAATAATAATAATAATAATAATAAAGTATTACAAAAAAATAAAGAAAAATCTAAATCTTTTGACTGCTGGCACTTATGAACCAGATCTGTGACTTTGCTTGAATTAAATAAAGACCAGAGTGTCTATCAATACACAATAAGACAAACTGTCTACAAATGAAGGAAATTCAGTACTATTCTTACAAAAAGTGGGATCTCATGGTGAAGGGATCTTTTTGGTCTCATGCTTGTCGGTGGCTCAAACCATTCTCTCTATCGGTGGTCTGTCTGGGCCATCCAGAGCATGTTTGCCATGTCTGCATGCCCTCATGAAACCACTACTCCCAACTCCACCTAACAGCTAGATCAGAATGCCCTAGATGGCAGGCAATTCATCAAAACGAATCCTGCTTCTCTCACTCCAATGATGTGCCCCCTCTCAAACTTCTGTCAACTGGGAAAAATGTGGCTTCAAGTGCCCCTTAGAGACATGTCCCTAGCAGTCAACAATCTCTCACCAAGAGGTACATTACCCAAAAGTAGCACGTGAAGCCTTTTTATAGGGGGACAGCAGGGAAATCACTGTTATGCCCTCTTGTGGCAAGGCCCAGAGTGTTTTTGAGACAGAACTGCATGCCGAGTTTTACAGCAATCAGACATTTCTATCTGGGTGCTTTATTTTATTTGTCAATGAGTATATTTTGGAATGGCCAAATCAGAGTCTAGATATTAACCCAATTGAGAAGCTGTGCCATACTAATATCTGTTAATGCAGGAAATCATAGAAGGGAATGGGAAAGGGAATGCTAGTAATTCTAGAGGAAAACCCACAATGCTCACATGCTTTTCAGGACTGTTCACTGCTGAAATGTAAAGTGGTTGGGTGAGAATCAGCATTTCCAAGTTCCATGGTCATGGTATTTTCCTGTAAAAGATTCAGGTGCTCTCTTCATTTTGGAGATGGGAGAAGACCTGTCCCTAGTGAAGGAATTCAAGTACCACAGGATCTTGTTTACTAATGATGGGAAGAGTATGACATTGACAAATGGAATGGGTCAGCAGAAGCAGTTTTGCAGTCACTGTATAACACACACAATTTTGTTCTTCACAAGTGTGGTGGTGTATACGGACCTTCGTCCGAGACAAAGCTCTCCATTTACTAGTGAGTCTACGTGCCTATACTTTTTAGTTTTTACTTGTGATTGAAGGTATAAGGTCACAGGGTAAAGGTGATACAAATGGACAGAGTTGATGGGCTCACTCTCCATGACTCTCTCCATGTTCATGTTTTATAGGTATCTCATTAGGATGCTAGCAGGTCGGCTCCCACTAAAGCTGTTACAGGTACCTCCCTCTGGAAGGAGACCCCAGGGCAGACCCAAGACCCACTGAAGAGATAGTACCTTACAGTTGGTTTGAAAATATCTGGGCATTCCCCAAGAGGAGCTGGAATCTGTGGCCAGTAATAGAGAAGTCTGGACTGATCTTCTCAGCCTGTTGCCACCATGAACCTCATCAAGAAGAGTAGTAAGAAACCTATCTATTATTATGACTTGGATGAAGGTCAGACCACAGGGTTTCATTTCACCCATATAGCCAATATGAATGGAAATAATTTGGCTTTTGCCATTGCAATAGCTGTAATTAGTAATGGAATTTTATAAATCCATAGATAGTGTAGTTCCTGCAAAAAGCTTAAAGTGTGTTGTGCACCAGAGTCATCCTGCAGCATTTTGTTCCTCTATCTTAAAGTTATTTTTTCCCGTTTGTTAACATTGGAGCAAAATTACATAACACTAAGGCTCAAGAGCAGCCATCCAAGGTCTGACCAGTGCCATAAGCACAAAAACCCTATTCTATTATTAGCTGAATAATCCTGCAACATTTACTTCATATAGCTCAATTTTTTCCTACCTGTTAATACTGGGGCAATATTTTCAGATGGGGACCACGAATACAAAAATCCTATACCATTATAGGCAGAAAGATCCTAAAAAAGTTTTGTTCCTATACCTCAAAGTTTTATTTTTCCCATTCATTAGCTTTGGGGCCAAATTATGACTTGGAGAGGTCTCACAATGGACCCCAAAGGCTGATTGTTGTGACAAGCACAAATATCCTATTCCATTACGAGCTAAATCATCCTGCAAATGTTAGTGTCTCCAATACAAAATTTCCCATTTGGTTAACATGGGGGGATGGGGACCCCTGTTGGGCCCCTCAAGAACTGATCAGCATCCAAAGCACAACCAGGCTATTCCATAATGAGCTGAATCATCTAGCAAAATCTTGCTACATGGTTGCTGTGTGCTTGCTACGTGGTTGCTAAGGTGTTGGTAAGATATTTACATTTAAAAGACATTCAGCTGTCCAAATATTTGGCTATTTGTCTTTTAGATTTCCAGATATTTATGTTTAAAGGTTATTTAGCTGTCCAGATATGTATGGCTAAGTTTCATAAGTTGTCCAGATATTTATGGGTAATGATCATTTAGATGTTTAAATGGTTACGGCCAAGGATCTTCGACTGCCTAAATATTTATGCTCATTTATGGTCATGGTAAATGGTCATTTAGCTGTCTAGATATATATGGCTGAGGATAAGGTAGCTGCCCCAATGCTTTTGCCTATATGATAATTCCATGGTTAAATGTAGATTACTAATAATGATTAACAGTCTATCATGATAACATTTTGTAAATGGTCAGTCCAGGTTTAACCCATCCATAATTCCCACCCACTTTTTAAAAGAATCCAGTTTAGGTTTTACCCAACCAAAATACTGATCCACTTTTTATGGAAGTCCAGTCCAAAATCCTGCTCCACTTTTTTCAAAAAAGTTGATTGAAAATTTGGTTTGGTAAAACCTGGACTGAACTTCTACAAAAAGTAACAGACTGTCAACCACTATTAGTAATCTACAGTTCTCCGTTGAATTATTATATATCCATAAATATAAGGACAGCTAAATGATCTTTAGCCATACATATCTGGACAGCTAATGATCCTTAGCTATATATATATTTAGACAGC
>JAJAGP010006190.1:0-24139 GCA_025084515.1 Ancistrus triradiatus | reverse complement strand
GTTCATGCCTCCACCATAAGAAAGAGACGGGGCAAAACTGGCCTGCATGGCAGAGTTCCAAGACGAAAACCACTGCTGAGCAAAAAGAACATTAAAGCTCGTCTCAGTTTTTCAAGAACACATCTTGATGATCCACAAGACTTTTGGGAAAACATTCTGTGGACTGACGAGACAAAAGTTGAACTATTTGGAAGGTGTGTCCCATTACATCTGGTGTAAAAGTAACACAGCATTTCAGAAAAAGAACATTATAGCAACAGTAAAATATGGGGGTGGTAGTGTGATGGTCTGGGGCTGTTTTGCTGCTTCAGGACCTGGAAGATTTGCTGTGATAAATGGAACTATGAATTCTGCTGTTTACCAAAAAATCCTGAAGGAGAATGTCCGGCCATCTGTTGGTGACCTCAGGCTGAAACGAACTTGGGTTCTGCAGCAGGACAACGATCCAAAACACACCAGTAAGTCCACCTCTGAGTGGCTGAAGAAAAACAAAATGAAGACTTTGGAGTGGTCTAGTCAAAGTCCTGCCCTGAATCCTATTGAGATGCTGTGGCATGACCTTAAAAAGGCCGTTCATGCTGGAAAACCCTCCAGTGTGGCTGAATTACAACAATTCTGCAAAGATGAGTGGCCAACATTCGCAAACGCTTGGTTGCAGTTGTTGCTGCTAAGGGCGGCCCAACCAGTTATTGGGTTTAGGGGGCAATCACTTTTTTACACAGGGCCATGTAGGTTTGGATTTTTTTCTCTTTTAATAATAAACACCTTCATTTAAAAATTGCTTTTTGTGTTTACTTGTGTTGTTTTTGACTAATATTTAAATTGGTTTGATGTTCCGAAACACTTAAGTGTGACAAATGTGCAAAAAAATAGGAAATCAGGAAGGGGGCAAACCCTGTCTGACCCTTTACAGTCACATGACTTGTCTTACCACAGCAACTAGACCAGTCAGAATCCCACAAAGAGAGAGGCCACAAGATTTTTGGTACAAAGAACCTGTATGGAAACAGATATTCTTTAACTCTTCCCAATGTATCATCAGCTGTGCATTTTACATGAATGAAAGCAAGTGAAAAAGATGAATGAATGAAAGGTAAAGATTTATGAAATGGTTTCTTCATTAAGTCTTCCTTCATTCATGTTGTCATGAGATCACTCCGGTAAGATGTGTACTAAGGTTGTGGGTATGCAGTGCCTTGTGTTTTGAACATTTTGTATTGTTACAACCTGGAATTGAATGGAACTTAATTGAATTATGTGTTATGAATCTACACAAAGTAGTCCGTAATACTGATGTGTGAAGAAAGTCAATATAATTTGCAAACTTCTTCACACAGAAACATATGTAAGTTATGATTGCATATGTATGTATTCACCCCATTACTGTTAAAACATCACATGTACAGTGGTCATGAAATGTCTTCATAAATATGACCTAAAACATCACACAAATCCTAAAAGACAAAGAGAACCCAGTTAAACAACTGAGACAAAAATATTATACTTGGACAATTATTTACTGAATGTGAGTGGCAACAATTTGTGAACCTCTAGGATTAACAGTTAATTTGAAGGCAAAACTGGAGTCAGGTATGTTCAATCAATAGGATGACAATCGGAGGTGAGTGGTTGCCCTATTGTATTTAAAGGGCACAGATCTATTTAAAGACGTTGGATCTTCACAACAGTGGAAGTGACACAAATAAAGGAGATTTCTGAGGACCTCAGGTACAGAGTTGTTAATAGGGATGCACCGAAATGAAAATCTGTGGCCGAAACCGAACAAAATGAACCATTAGGTCAAAAGGCGAATTCTGAATACTGTTTTTCACAGTTTACCATTAATTTTCCAGTGTCCATCGTCAGTACTGACTGCTCTTCGATTGTTCTTTGAGTTTCTAGAATAAGGAAAGCCTGTCAGCAGTGGTTCAGATTGAGGTTGCTGCTGCACCAGTATTTCTGATGCATGGCAGTGTGACCACAGTCTGAACAGTCAAATCCTAATTCATGCCTTGTAGGACATCTCTTAACACATCTCAGGCATGAAAACACAAGTAGCAGCTTTGCAAAACTCATGGACAATATAAGAAGTTGATGTCAGACTATTTCTGTCTCCAGTCCTGCATCAATACAAAGCCATCTAAATATTGCCTCCTTTGCCGCCTTGGTATGTCTCTGCAAATTTGGAGTCACCATTGCCTACACTATTAATGTTATTAACATTTTAATTTAACACCGTATGCTACAGACTGTTTGCTTACTTCTTGGGGACATATTGGGTGCTCAGTATTTTTCGGAACATGAGAGTAGTCCAAAAATCATATACTCAGAATGATTAGAAAAAACTGGGCTTGGGCCACGTTTTCCTGCAGCATTTTGAATGTAGCCAAATGCATGTCCAAATTCCAGAACCATACAGAATTTGGCAAGATGCCATCTGCTTCAGCCCCATGGTGACAGGGCTGAATTAGGAGAGTTTTGATTTGTTTCTAATTATAAGCGGATAGTTTTAACGTCTACGTCACAGCTTTCGGTTGAGGGTCTGGTACATGGTATGATTATTTGTAGCGTAATGTAAGCATTATGTTGTGGGACCTGATTTAAAACTTGAATAGTTAGACTAATGGCCTGATCAGGAAGAGGTATAATGGTTCCGGGTGAATACTTGATGGTCCTGCCCACAAGAACAAATGAAGAACAAGATGTGGATTGAAAGGTACTCATTTTTCTAAATTATCACTGTAGGCACAAAAAATGAAAAAAAAAAAAAAAAAAAAAAAACATTAGCACTGTGTGTGACATTTTTGCAGAGCCATGTGGGTCCCACATCTTGCTGATGTTGTGATATAAAATATTAAAATAGTTTGACTTCACGATAGGAATCCGATAATGCACTAAATACACATTTCAGCTGAAAAACATAATCTGAAGTTTGGATTTACAGTGGGGCAAAAAAGTCATTTTAGTTAGACACCGATTGTGCAAGGTCTCCTACTGAAAGGATGAGAGAGGTCTGTAATGTTCAGAATAGCTACACTTCAAACTATGAGAGACAAAAATGGGGGAAAAAATCCAGGAAATACATTAATTGTAAATTATGGTGGAAGGGAAAAATAAGTATTTGGTCAATAACAAAGTTCAACTACAATACTTTGTTAAAAAAATTTGTGGAAATGACAGAGGTCAAACGTTTCCTGTAAGTCTTCAGAGGTTGGAAAAAAATGTAGATTGGTTATTTGGACAATTAATCAAGAAGATATATATAGAGAAGTGGATGTTTTGGGCGAGTGTTTTGGGGGCGGGAGGCAAAAACGGGACTTTCAAACTCCACCCACAAATTTTTTTCTATGGGGTTTGAGGTTGGAGCTGGCTAGGCCACCTCCAGGACCTTGAGATGCTTTTTTACGGGCCACTCCTTCTTGCCCAAGCGGGTGTGTTTGGGATTTTCATTGTAATGCTGAAGAAACCAACCCTGTTCCATCTTCAATGTTCTCAATGATGGAAGGAGGTTTTGGCTCTTTAAAATCTCCGATACATGGCCCGTTCATCTTCCCTTACACGGAAAATCAGTCGTCCTGTCCTCCTCGGCAGGGAAAAACCAGCCCAACAAAGCATGAGGTTTCACCCCATGCTTCACAGTAGGTATGGTGTTATTGGGAGCAACTCCGCTTCTTATTCTCCAACCACGAGTTGAGTTTTACCAAAAAGTCTTATTTTGGTTTCATCTGACCACATGATATTCTCCCAATCCTCTTCTGGATCAATCCATATGCTCTCTGGCAAACTTCAGGACTTGCCCTGGACAAGTAATGCTTAAGCAGGGGGGCACGCCTGGCACTGCAGGATCTGCGTCCCTCTCGGTAGGTGTGTGACTGATTGTAGTGTAGCCTTTGTACTTTGGTCCCAGCTCTCTGCAAGGTCATCCTCAGGTCCCTCCGTGTAGTTCTGGGATTTTTGCTCACCGTTCTCATGATCATTTGGACACCACGGGATGCGGTCTTGCGTGGAGCCCCAGATCAAGGGAGATTATCAATGGTCTTGTATGTCTTCCATTTGCTCCCACAGTTGATTTATTCACACCAACCTGCTTGCCTATTGCAGATTCACTCTTTCCAGCCTGGTGCAGGTCTACAATTTTCTTCCTGGTGTCCTTGGACAGCTCTTTGGTCTTGGCCATGGTTGAGTTTGGAGTCTGACTGTTTGAGACAGGTGTCTTTTATACAGATAATGAGGTCAAACAGGTGCCATTAATACAGGTAACGAGTGGAGGACAGAAGAACTTCTTAAAGAAGTTGTTACAGGTCTGTGAGAGCCAGAAATCTTGCTTGTTTGTGCGTGACCAAATACTTATTTACCACCATGATTTACAATTAAATTCTTTAAAAATCCTACAATGTGATTTCCTGGATTTTTTTCCTCATTTTGTGTGACAATAATCGTTTTTGTTTTTTTGCTTTGAATATACTGTATTATTCAATCAATTACATTAGATATTCCGTATTTTATTATAAATTACGCTGTATGTTATTGATTTTGCCCGACTGTAGTTTTAATGCTAGTGTTTTAAGCATGTTTAAAGTACAATACGCACTTGAAAATCTCCTGAGCTAGATGAGGGAGTCACGTGATGAGCACTAGGAAAAGTAGTGAGGAAAAGCCATGGTCACAGTCGTGTTTTAAGCATGTTTAAGTTGTGCTATGCTATGATATATGATTTACGATAAATTCATTTTTTGATGGATTTGTCGGAATGTAAATCGGGGACTACCTGTATTCAGGTGTTGAAGGCTTAGCTGTGATATTGAGTTCTTTATTGTTGCTGCAGCATCATACTAAGTGTTACCTGGTCTGTTCCAGTTTTGTTGCAGACACGTCCCACTCTTATTTGATAATGGCATTTCACTGCATGGTGCCCTGTTCAGGATTAAGCCCAGTTGCTCGTGATGTTACATAGCCCATGTAAGCAGTAAAATTTGCTATGTAGAGGAACGCGGTCTCACACTTTATTTATTTATTTATTTTTTTAACAACAATATCTTTTGCTATTTATGAACGGATTAATATGTATTGCAGTCATCAATGTTAGTCTGGCTAGTGGAAAGGCATTGTGATGTCAATTTGATCATATGATCTACCATTGCTGTCAGTAATTCCAACACCTGGCATCAGGGAAAGAGTCAGGTTGAGGCCTGGGGCTAATCAAACTAACATTAGGAGAACACGTTCCACTGGTCAGCAAAAGATCAGTTAATTTTTGGACAGACCTACGTTGTCAGCGTATCTATTTCTGGTTGGAGGCATGACTGAATAAGCTCCCCTGGCCAATACCAGAGCGTGTCAGAATGGTGGTTTCTCTAGGAAATGTTCAAAACAGTAACCCGATGGACTGTCTGGATTAAAGCCAATTATATGATACAGGTTAATTGTGTTCTCTGCCCATAATGAGAGCTAGGACATTTCTTTTATATTAGTAGATATAACATTTCACACACCGATTAAAAAACAGCTGATTAAGTAGGCGTTGGCATCAATAATACTAAGCCTATGAAATATTTGGAGGTGAACGTAAGTGTATAATGACGTTAGCTCGCTTTGTAGTGGTGTTATACTGGAGCATTTTTTTTATTTCTTTAGCCAGGTAGGTGTACAGATAACTGTATCTTCATTATCATGCTTCACACTGTAGACCTGTATATGCCGATGCCCTAGATAATGTTCTTCTAATTTATTATTCATGCAGCAATGCGTATTAATATGAACGCTTCACACCTACCTCACAGTAAACTATTGACTGAATGTCAATAGGGTTATCAACATTGTTAATAATTTAGCAATGCCTGTCCGCATCAAAAATGTCACACGGGTGTCCATAGAATGTGGTTTTGTGTTGGTTGGGTGTCTGGAGTCAACATCCAACATCAAAACAAACCAGTTTAAATGGTGGTACTTTGGAGTTTAAACATGAAACCCCCTAAAGTCGCTGCAGTTATCGGATTATTCAAGTGGTCATGTATACAGCATACTTACATCTAGAAATCAGATTAAGAAATCCAATAGAGAGAGCTGTATTTTAGATCAGTAATTGGATTTCATAGTGCGTGTATACCAGTTACCCGATTTCAATCGGCTTACTTGGTTTGCCCATGCATGCAGAGGGGCTAGAGGGGAAAAAAAACATGGTTGCCAGGTCCTCTTGTTCTTAGAGATTTCATGTCTTTTTGTTGTATTTGATCTAGATCTGGTGAGATTCTTTTGCGGCATCTGGCAACCCTGGAAGTAATTGCCGCACCCGCTAAACAGCTGTCGAACACTTTGTGGAGACTATATGCAGAATATACTTGAGAAAGTGGAGAATTTGATTATTTGTTATTAAAGTTTGAAGTTTATGTAACATTTTTGTGAGATTATTGGCTGGTTGTGATTATTTATTAGTCCTGTAATCCGGAGACCTCAAGTGCTTGTAAACTTGTTGAACGCATTACTGACAAAATCAGATTTTCTGCAGTTATCAGATTATTCAAGTGGTCATGTAAACAGCATTCTCCAATCAGATAAAGACAGCTGGATTTTACCTCAGTAATCTGATTTCTCAGCGCATGCATTCGCATACTTTGATTTAATCGGTTATGTAAGCTTCAGCATGCACATAGAGCTGTCGCAGAAGCAGCTAACAGAATCTAACAGGGTTCCCAGGTCTGCTTATGCTGCGAGTTTTCTCTTCTTTTGGGCTTCTTTTTGTAGACCTGGGGCCGGATTCACGAAAACTTTCTTTAAAAAAAATGTTCTTAAGACATACTAAGTAGTTCATAAGAATGTTCTTAAATGCAATTCTGGAAAAAAACTTAAGTTCTCAAATATTATCTTAAGAAAACCATTATTATTCTTAAGACACTCATTGTTTTCTCATGTAGACTACGTTGCATTTTACACCTTACAATATACTGCGCAAGACACATTTTGAATTTGTATTGACCGTTGTTAGTTTAATCCTCTCTGAGTACGGCAAAATGGAGGAAATTTAAACCAAGCGTTCAAAAAAACTTTAGCAAACAAGAAATGGTGATGGTGGAAGAAATAGCCGGCTTCGCCATAAACTATGTAGCCTTTTGTATTTTAAGGATGACCTTCACTGGAAAGGCTTTTAAGCATTTAAATGGAAATGTAAGCCTTATTTCCAGGAGCTGAATTGTTTAAAGTTTTAAATTTCGATGCTTACCTCTTACAACTCTTCCTGCCCAAGACAAGTGTGAGGCTATCGTAAGGTTAAGAAAACATTGAAGAACAATAATGTGTTCTTAGAATTGTTCTTAAGAAGAGAGTTAAGAAAAGAAAAGAAAACAAAGAGAATAACAAACTTTCGGAACATTTTTCCTAATAATGAAGTTAAGTAAAAAAACACATTTAAGAAGATTTTCTTTCTTAACAAACTTTTGTGAATCCGGCTCCTGATGCCTGTTTATCTCGTGGGGGTCTGGCAACCCTGGAATTAAACGCAGCATTTGCGAAACTTTGAGGAAACTCTAAAACGCAGTCTATATTATTAAAGTTTGAATTTTACATATCTTACTAATTTTGTGAAACTACTGGCTGGTTGCAAAGTAGAAATCCGATTATTTCTATTATTTATATATGATTATGGTAGCCAAGTGGTTAAGATACTGGACTATGGACCAAAAGGTCCAGGGTTCAAATCCCACCTGTGCCAAGCTGCCACTGTTGGGTCCTTGAGCAAGACCCTTAACCCACAATTGCTTGGATTGCAAGTCTGTACCAACTGTAAGTCGCTCTGGATAAGGGCGTCTGCTAAATGCTGTAAATGTAAATGTCATTTTATCCCTTTACCTGATTTCCCAAGTGCATGTAAACTTGTTGATCAGATTACTGACAAAGTCTGATTTTCCAGAGTTACTGAGTTGTTAATATATGTAAACCCACTCATTGTTTTTAAACCCTTTCTACAGCCCTGATGGCATCATCTGTCAGGTGGCTATGAGAACGTCAAAATGAAATGTCTGCAAAACACTTTTAAGCTTTTCAGAATACAACTGTTCTGTCACTTAAAATTCGATTTTAAATGTTCAAACATTTTTCATATTGGTTTCACGCTTGTTCTTGGGGGTGTTGCTACTTGTTCCAAAGTCAAGACTTACACATGACTGTAGTATATATAAGGACATGCCTTTAGCCGTCTGTCTTTTGGAAATGCATTATACTGAGCTAAAATTTTGCTTAATTGTTTATGATTATAGCAATGAGTATGCTAAAATGGTAAGGTGCACCACGCTCCTATATAAGGATGGCCTTTCTTGTCCCAGTAGCAGCTTTCCAGACTCTTCTTAGTAGATTTTTTTCTACCTGTAGACCTCTACTGGTTTGAATAGAAAACAACTATTATATGCATTGCTCTGGTGGAAATGGTGGTGTACTGACCAGACCATATGTGCTAACTTTGCTGACTTTCCAGAAATCCCCTTCACATTGACTAATCATTTGGTACGTTATGCTTAGTCGGTGGTATTGGGTTGTGTGTCCCCTTAGAAGAACTGGGTGCTGGCGTAGTGGTTAGGCAGCTGGACACGAGTGCTGAGGCGTGGGCTGCATTCCCACACTGCTGCTGGTGCGTGGAGCCAGGTAGCTCTCTGGCGTGCGTTTGTGGTGCCACACACAGAGCTTGTGTGCATGCCCTGTGTGTGCTGTCTGATTACTGTATTTCTTTTCACACAGGCAAGATCTCTACCAGCACCAGCACATCCTTCTCTTCCGTGCCCACCCCCAGGACACAGCTCATGTCCAGTTCCATTGTACTGCGCATGGCCGACTTCAGTATTTATCAGGTAACTGTACAATGCTACATCTTACTTTAGTGTCAAAGTACCGAATTCACAATGTCATAACCCTGCGACCTGAATTATGGCAAAATTCGATCTGAGAAATCAAATTCCAGAACGTGCGAGTGTGCATTAGGGACTGTTAGGCCAGTTCACCACTGGGCCTCCTAACTGCACTTTCATTTTGCAAGTCATGGGTTCAACCCAGGTCCTCAGGAAGAAGCTCTTACCATGAGCTGAAGGGGCTGCATATGCAACTTTTGCTAGAAAGTAACCTGAATGGAGGAACATGCACACGTGCAGATACAGAACCAAATGTCTGGTTCCACTAGTGAAAATGCTGGTTTGGGTCTTTGTGGAGAAGTATCCATACTGCAGCTGGGTGATGACCCAAAACACATCCAGAAACTTCTTGGAGACCCAAGGAGTCACCTGAGCAAAACCCCACTGAGCATTTATGAGAGTGCTTGAAGACAGAGAAAGTCAAGCGATCAGTAACATCACAAAATACTCTGGAATATTATAAAGTCATACTGGGATAATATGGATTATGAGATTTTGCACAAACTTGTGGGTTCCATGCCAGCTGGGTTTCATGTTCTCGTTACAGCAATAGGGGACAAACCAAATACTTATAAAGTCTACAGTACTGTGCAAAAGTCTTAGGCCATCATTAGGTTGAATATACCATTGTTTTAGCAATGGAACAATGACCGCATGTCTTTCTTTGATTATAACCAGAAAATGAAGGAACTTTGTATGCAGTATTGAGAAATGGGGAAAAAAAATAAAATAAAATTTTACAGTGGCTGTGGTGGCAAGTATTTAGTGTGACCTCCCCTTACACTTGAGCAATAGCAGCATCTGGCAGCTTCACCCTTTTACTGTCTGAAGAAGCTTGATCAGGATTGGTCTTTTGGAAGAGTGGCAGCCAAGAAATCATTTTTTCGGAAGGTATACTGAGTGAAAAGGTTAAGATACAGTGGGGCAAAAAAGTATTTAGTCAGCCACTAATTGTGCAAGTTCTGAGGAAAAAAAATCAGGAAATCACACTGTAGGATTTTTAAAGAATTTAATTGTAATTGTAATTTATGGTGGAAAATAAGTATTTGGTCAATAAATTTGGTTCAACTCAATGCTTTTGTAACATACCTTTGTTGGCAATGACAGAGGTCAAACGTTTCCTGTAAGTCTTCACCAGGTTGGCACACACTGTAGCTGGTATTTTGGCCCATTACAGGTCTGTGAGAGCCAGAAATCTTGCTTGTTTGTGGGTGACCAAAATACTTATTTTCCACCATGATTTACAATTAAATTCTTTAAAAATCCTACAATGTGATTTCCTGGATTTTTTCCCCATTTTGTCTCTCATAGTTGAAGTGTAGCTATGATGAAAATTACAGACCTCTCTCATCTTTCTAAGTAGGAGAACTTGCACAATCAGTGGCTGACTAAATACTTTTTTGCCATACTGTGTGTTAAAGCTCACAAAGATTGCCATGAAGGAATTTTGAGGAAGTAGAAAAGAGTATTATGGAGTGACAAATCCAATTTTTGGGTCCAATTGTCGACAGTGTGTTATATATGGTCGTTATGCTATTGCAAAAATCGAATGATCTTTGTATAGTACTGTATGTAATTTTTTGTCACAGATTATATTTTAATTTCCCACTCATTGTTACCCTGTTTAGATTTATAATGAAAAACATTGTATTAAATTTGAGAACAATTCAAAATGGAGGCATTTTCACTAGTGGTCTCAAGAGTTTTGCCACCGATGTACGTAGCACGTAGGGTGATTTGATGCCAAATCTAGTTGGCTAGCTGAACCATTTTCTGCAGCGAGGCGTATTGGTTTTGATTGTATTTGTAGGTATCTTAGAAGCAATAATGGACACATTCCAGGTTCACCCAAACACAATCTTGCTTAAACTCTTTTTTTTGATACCTTTCAGGTCTCAACAGCAGACCAGCGGCGCACCTCTCCTAAAGCTATGATATCCTGTAATAAAAAGATGCTGTACCTCCCCCAAGAGATGCCTGCTATCCATGTGGAATTCACAGAGTATTACTTCCCTGATGGGAAGGACTACCCCAGTAAGAGTGCACTCCAACTGCTCTGTAGATCTGTGAGGATTAAGCCAAGTTAGACCACAGCAATAGTATGTATAATGCAATGGTCATTCGTACAGTGTAAGACTGTCTTAGTACCAGCACGGAATCTTGATTAGTACCTAGGACTGTTTCTGTATTACTTTACATTATCCTGCATCAGTAACTGAAAAGCTAGAACCATTCTTTCAGTAACACTGCACTATTTTTTAACGTAGTAGCAACTGAGTGCATAGCTTTTGATTGGATTAATTGTTGCGCATGTAAACTGGGGTTTGCTGCAGATCACAACTCTTATTATTCAGATTTATATTATGCAGAATATGTGGAAGGCATTCCTTAAAGACCAATGACACTTTTGCATGTATGCGCCTTTATTGATTGCGTTGCATTCTGTGAAACATGTCATTGCCCAGACATTACCCTCGCCATATAGTCTTTTTGTGCTACTGTAATGTAAATATAAAGAGTTTTTTCTCAAGAAAATGGTAATGTATGGAAATTCACAATATTTACTGAAAATGCAGTCTGTACTGTTACGACACGTTCTAGGGGAAAGCCTTAGACACTTTTAGAATACCTAGATGCATTTGTCTGATGGAAGCCAAAATGAATTAATTACAAACAATACGGAAGATCAGCCAGATGAAACAGTCTCAATGAGTGAATGTGTACCAGTTTATATAGTTATAGGTTATAGAGAACATACAGTGGGGCAAAAAAGTATTTAGTCAGCCACTGATTGTGCAAGTTCTCCGACTTAGAAAGGTGAGAGAGGTCTGTCATTTTCATCATAGCTACACTTCAACTATGTGAGACAAAATGAGGAAAAAAAAAATCCAGGAAATCACATTGTAGGATTTTTAAATAATTTAATTGTAAATCATGGTGGAAAAAAAGTATTTGGTCAATTGCAAAAGTTCAACTCAATACCTTGTAACATAACCTTTGTTGGCAATGACAGAGGTCAGACATTTCCTGTAAGTCTTCACCAGGTTAAGACTGCTTTAAACTAAAAGTCCAATCTTTGAAACTCAATTTCCTTAAGCTGCACTGCCGAGAAAAACGTGTTTATTTGATTTTGGTTAAAGCACGATTTTACATAACACTTGCACAGTGGTTTTCCGGAGAATCATACGAGGTGCCCTCTGGGTACAGCACACTCAACAGGCCAGGTGAAAATTTAATCATGCGATATGACTTGATTTACTCTCACCTCATGGTGGCATCAGTAACTGATTATTATGGCAGTAAGAGGAGAGTCACTGTGTAACTCAGTTATCACTGCTCCAGGTTAGTGAGCCGTGTGTTTAAGCGGTCTAGCAGCAAACAGCAATGCACAGGCACTTTTGCCCCAAACAGTTTTAGGGACTGCTTTGTGAGGAACTACGCCCCATGGAACTCCCCTGAGAGCTACGTTCGTTCCAGGGCTTTTTTGGATTTTGCTTAGACAACTCAAAATCATGTTGTACCTTCATGTAGGTCCATTTGTCCTTTTTTTCCGCCCATTTTTAGAGCATAGATCTGTTGTTTATACGGCTATCGCTGTACAAGTATATTTATACATGGCGATTCCCCTCAACAAGGCACTTGCATCTGGACCAAACACTATACAATTGCGTAACTACGTCTGAAACAGTCGCCAGATGCTTGCATGACTCCGAGTTTCTATGCACTGAGAAAATACCCTGCCTTGAAGTAGGAGCTAAAAAAAAGTCCCTATACACAGTATTCTAACAACTACAATCGTTCCTAGTTCCTGGGTTGCGAACACGGCAGAAAGGGGGCACAGTTATAAGACCATGAAAGAGTTCTTGTGACTCTTAACGATACTTTCTATGAATTTCACCTGATTTGTGTATGCATATTTGTGTGTGTTTTGCAGTTCCGTGTCCTAACCTGTATGTACAGCTGAATGCTCTGCAACTGGTCGTGGATGCACGCAGCATGGTGTGGCTTAATCTCTTCGCTTTGGATCTGCGTCACAGCTTGGAGCAGTTCATGGAGCTCTACAAGCTCGATGACTCCCAAAAGCCAGATGAGCACATTGACATAAAAGTGGATGGCCTCATGCTAAAGGTGATACTGCCTTTCATGAACATGCACAGTCTAACAGAAAGCTGTTGAAAGCATGGGCATACCTCAAACTGGCACAACACAAAAATGTGGTTTGTAAACTGTAGGGCTGCAACAACGAATCGATAAAATCGATAATAATCGATTATTAAAAGCGTCGACAACGAATTTCATTATCGATTCGTCGTGTCGCATGAATTGTGTGTCCCCCGCCTTATCATATCCGCTTACGTTACTTGCAGCACTTGCAGTCAGCGCTGGAAAAAAAAACACGAGCGATTGAACGGAGCGAGGCGGAGCCGGCGCGGACGCGGAATCTTCAAAATAAGTTAGCATTAAGGCTATGTCCACACGTACACGGGTATTTTCTGAAATGGGGGTTTTCAAATTCGTTTATAAAAAAACATCCCGTCCACACAAGCACTGTTTAAACAAAAGACTTCGTCCACATGAAAACGCAAAAACGCACAAAGTCGCTGTCAAGAGCAGAGCCAAACCAGCAGTCCTATATGCCGGCGAAGCAGCTCACTCAGCGACAACAGCAACGTCCTATGCATACGGACATTTTCTCGCCATTGTTTTTCAACAACCACTTCGTTTTGAAAGCTGTCCCACCAACGAGAGGTCCGCCTCATGTAAACAAAGGAGATAACGCAAATGACGTTACAAGCAAGAAACTCCGTTTTCCCAGTCCACACGGCAACGCTGAAAACGGAGTTTCTGAAAATCTTCACCCTGGAAGGAGTTTTGCAAAAAAAAAAGTCAGTTTTCGTGTGGACGAACGGTCAAAACGAATAGAAAAATCTACGGTTTTAAAAAATACCCATGTTCGTGTGGACAGGGCCATAGTCTCTAAAAAGAGAGCCAGCTTTAGCCAGGAGCATGTTGGCATGATAACATTTGTGGATTGCAATGCAAAGTTCCTAAAGAAAGGGAGTGAATGAGTTTGTATGTAGTGCTTGCATCAGAGATGCACTTATTTTTCTTTATTATTTAATTTGTTATTTTAATTTATTAATTAATTTAATTTATTATTATTCATTTATTGTAAGCACTTATTTGCTCTGTTATTTAATGTTATATTTCTGAATAAAGACATGGAAAGTTTTAATCGGTTAATAAAATAATCGTTAGTTGCAGGCCTAGTAAACTGTGCAAAGCTTCGATGGTATGCCACATGAGCACTAGTGCCATGCACGAGCACCTGAAGAGAAAACACACAGGCACCATTCTGGAAGATTGATCACCAGAAACCATCGTTGAGTGTAAAAGTCTTACAAGCACATTTTTAAAGGATCATCTAATTATTGTTATCGACGAAATCCCATTTTTGGTCAATCACCTTGACTGCTAGGTATTTACGTAGGGATTAAACTACCTGTTTGTGTTTTTTTGCTGTTGTTTTTTTGCAGTTGGTGATCCCGGCTGACAGAGATCAATCCCAGCCAGACCTTCCCCGCTCTATCTCGGTGCAAACTTCTGAAATGGTGGCCACGAACACTCGCCACTCACCTGGCTGCTCTCGTTCTGACCTCGAGGCTCTGCTACAGGCTTTTCGGGAGCAGCCCTTCTTTGACTCCCCTTCCTCATCTTCCTTCTTTCCTGTGCTCCATTCAGTCTTCCAGAGGCATGCACACGAACGGGACACACGCATGCACGATGTTTACAGAGGCCTGGCTCCACCTGCCCTTAGCACAGACGCCCTTAAGGCACCGTCAGCCACTGATTTGTGGGCCCTGCGTTGTACCCAGTTTTGGGTGGACTATGAGGGTGCCCGTGGCCACCGGCCTGCACCCTGCGTCGATTCCTTTCCCCTTACGTTATGGCTGTGCCAGCCTGCCCGCTACGCCCAGCATCAGCAGCGACTGGAGGCAACTGCAGACACGGGACCCCTGCCAGGCGACCTATCAGGTCGCCTGCAGAGACAGAAGCTGCTGAAGCAGTATTACAGCACGGAAGTGTCGAGTGACAAGCCGACCAATGGCCTTCTCAAGCCACGTTCTCTGGATTGCTTGAATGCTGCCGACTCTACCTCCTCTTCCGCTTCCTCAGACGCAGATGTGCAGGTGCTGGTGCATGTGCAGAAGCAGCTGAGTGCACAAGCCAGCCGTGGCCAGTATGTGTTCCTGATGCGTCTGCAGCAAGCCTTGAAGTCCCTGCAGCACACTCTGCAGAAGGATCTGGAAAAGCATGGCTTGGCAAGCCAGGGAAGTGGACGGACGCTCGGTGCCTGCGTGGGCCTACTGATGAGCAGTGCCGAGGTGACACTGCTGATGAAGCCTGTCCCCATGGCTGACGCTGATGGCAGTCCACTGGGCTCTGAGCTCTCACCCTCCGGGAGCAGGGCCACTCTGGAGGCTGAAGCAGGAGAGGCCCTAACTGGCAGCACGAGACCTGCCTGCCCTGTGGATCAGCTGCTTTGTGCGGACACCGAGGTGCAGAGCCAGAATGCTCTCCCTATTCAGCCCTCTTTAGTACATCCTCAAGTTGAAAGGAAAGCATTTGTAGAAGATGGCAAAGCAAGGTCAGGTTTGGAGGACAGAAGAGAAGGTGGTGATGGCCCTCAGGAGGTGGAGGGGATTAAAACAGAGCTGAAAGTTGTGCAGAATGAGATCTCATTGGGCGGGACTGGGACAGTGGATCCCCTGAGCGAGCCACTTTCCAGGGACTGGAATGACAAGAATGAGGGAGCTAGACTACCTCAATCCATGTCCAGGTATAGTAGCACATCCACAATCAGTTTTATACTATTCTTTTTTTTTGCTACAATTCTTTTTTTCAAGTTCTGTTTGCGGCTCATAATGCATGATTACGCGCAACAAAAAATGGACGTTGACCGGGCATTTCCTATAGACACACAGTGGGTTAGATGTTTGCACATAGTGTTTTATTAATTCATCTCATATAATGCTTATCTTTGTGTCTTTTATTGGAGGCCATGTGGTTTGGTGGGTAGCAGGTTGTTCCTGCCTTGCACCTTATGCCACCGGCTAGGCACCGGCTCTCCCGCGCCCCTGATCAGGATTAAGCAGATAAGAAAGCAGAAGAGTGAACGAATGTGTCTTTTATAAAATTTGAAACACTTAGCCATAATGAAAACAAACCCCTTGATGCCGTAGAAAAACTGTGGGATAAATTTAATTAGAGGAATCTGCAGAGATTATGTGCAGAGGAATGGTCTCGGATTCCTTGCCAACTGTTCTCCAGATGTTAAATTAGTTATATTAGTTATTTTTGGTCTTTGTCCAGAGAAATGTCAGCTATGTGGCATTTTAAAAGCACATGTAGAGATGTTAATGGAGATCAGTTTGATACATGTGCATTATTTTAGGGCTACATCCAGTCTTATTCATTACACGTAAGATGTTAGGATGAGACTAGTTTATGCCCAAACCTTTAAACCATACACAACTGTAATAACTGAGTCAGGATCAGGCGGTTTGTTTATTTGTTTAATGTCACATCAGCATTGATGGCTATTCATGACAGGAGCAAGGTTATATCGATACTAGTCAGACACACTAACTAACACTGGGGGTGCCCAGTTAACCTAACACATGTTGGATTGTTGGAGAAAGCCAGAATACCTGTAGTGAACCTATGCAGACACGGGGAGGACATGCTCCACACGGGCATAAATCGAGGTCAGGATCGAACTGCCCTCAGTGTCAGGTGGTACTCATTAAGAGATGACAGGGTAACAGTGATAGGAGCATACCTGCGATACCATTTTAAGGATATACAGGGGAACCTCAGAATTTGATCGCCTCTTTACTCGAACAATTCGGACATTGAATGGTCGGGGGTTTTTTTTGCCCCCAAATTCGAACAATAATTCCGACTTTGAACATCAGCACCCTCAATAGAACACTAAGTGGTGCGATCTTCCAACCATCAGTCTGCCTACCAGGGACTGTGGTTAAAGTACTGGACTCTGGACCAGAAGGTCCAGGGTTCAAATCCCACATCTGCCAAGCTGCCACTGTCGGGTCCTTGAGCAAGGCCCTTAACCCACAATTGTTGTGGACTGTGGTAAGAACTAGTGTGTGATCATGAGTATATTAGATTATTTTATTATTATATTATCTATATATGTATACTATGTCAGTGTATGGGTGTACTTTCAGACACCCTTTCAGTCACGCCACCCCGTCCTGGAATGATAAGACAAGCCGAAATCTCAGTGGATATAAAGTTTCACTTTATATTCACTTATTTTATGTTTATATTTCATGTCTTTCCTGATTTTAATCATTGTATTACATTCCTTTGCTTTATTCATGCTTTTAATCATTAATTATACGAACATAGACCTAAAAAACAATTATTTTGGGGGTTGGGAGCAGATAAATTCTATTTACATTACTTATGGGGACATTTAATTTCAACTTCAAATAAATCGGATGTTCAAACGGACTGGAACCAATTAATTTTGAATTCTGAGGTTCCACTGTATGCGTACCGTATTTTTCGGACCATAAGGCGCACTTAAAATCCTTTAATTTTCTCAAAAATCGACAGTGCGCCTTTAAATGCGGTGCGTCTAATGTATGAATTAATTCTGGTTGAGCCTTCTGACCTAGAACCGATTGTAGATGGTACACGGCGCTTCATAAATCTGTCAAATGTTTTAGCACGGCCTTGGTAAGTTACGAAGCTCACGGGCACCGTAGTGCGCAGCATCGCGGAGTATAATACGGTATGTGGCTTCAGAGCATTAGGGTACGTGCATTCATTCATTCATTTTCGAAGCGGATTTCAAACACAAGGCTAACGCTATCAGTCGACGCAGTACAACACATGGTCATAGAGCAGCTGTGAGAGAATTCAACATTAACGAATCAATGGTACGGAAGTGGAGGAAAGCAAAGAAGATGCCCTGCGGCAGGGTAAAGACCAAACTGAGCTTTCCGAGGGAACTTAAGGGGTTTTGTTTCATTTCATGCGCCTGTATAACCCGTGGCGCTTTATGTATGAAAATAGACCCGTTTAGCAGCCGATCATTGATATCGTGCCTTATAAACCCGGTGTGCTTTATACCCCGAAAAATACAGGTAATTATTTGTATTGCACACAATACTATGAAGCAAATAGTATGTAAAAACATGGTGAATCTCACACTTGTCCCAGTTCAGGATGTTCCAGATAATAAAAGTAGTTCTTGCCAGCGGCAGTGGAAGTCAAAATGGCTAAACTGCAGTACATATGTCTACGCCACATAATCCTTATGCCAGTAGTGTGTGTGCTACACTATATAAACCCGAGTACTTGAGGTGTGTATGTTGTAAACAATGTCATGTTTGGTATGTATGCATGATCGAGACACTAGTGCTTGCATGACAGCTTCTTTCTCACTGCTGCTTCCGTGTTACTCTGTATTTCACTTTCTATCTCTAAAGGAAAGGGAGTTTTTCAGTGGTTTCTGACTTCTTGACCTCCACACACACCAGGTCCACCTCCTTATATTCCATGCCCAACATGTAAGAACCACCCAACAGGGAAGTTGTAACCATTTGTGTAGTTGTACGTGTGTGTGTTCCTGTATATTGTCTGTGTTGGCATGTCTGGTGACTAGTTAGGCAGTGGATGTGCTTCTTAAGTAGTGGTTCCTTACAGCGGTGACTACTAAACGGCTAATTGAGTCCCATTTCCTCTGCTCTCTAATGGTCAGGACCCTCACAGATCAGGTCACAGCTGGGTGGTGGATCATTCTCAGCACTGCACTGACACTAATGTGGTGGTGTCACTGCTAGAATTGTCCAACGTCCAAAAGTGTCCAGCCACCAGCATCCTGTAGATGCTGTAGCGTCCTGAGCGCTGCTGAAGGATTAGAGGATGACTAACACAAACTGTGCAACAACAGATGAGCTTCTGTCTCTGACTTTACATCTACAAGATGAAGCAATATGGTAGATGTGTCTAATAGAGTGCACAGTGAGTAAACTCGGTGCTTAAAAACTCCAGCAGCACTGCTGTGTCCGGTCAATCTTACCAGCAAAACACACACTAACACACCACCACCGCATCTTTGTCACTGCAGTGCTGAGAATGATCCACCACCCAAACAGTACCTGATCTGTGGGGGTCCTGACCATTAGAGAACAGAGGAAATGGGACTGACAAAGCATGTAGAGGAACAGATGGACTACAGTGAGTAATTGTAGAACTACAAAGCGCTTCTGTATGGTAAAAGGAGCTGAGAAATTGGACAATAAGTGTAGAAACAAGGAGCGTATGTAATAAAGGGACCAGTGAGTGTAGTTAAGTAGTTTAATGCTAAAGTATAGAGTGAAGTAAATATCAGTTATTTTGGTATTAATGATCTGTTTTGTCAGAATGGTTGGTGTGTATCCAAAAGTGGTGGGATTTAATAATGTCACTCCAGTCAGAAGTTAAGTGGTGAAATCCAGTTTTTCAGTAGTCGAAAGGTAGAAGATAAAATCAGTGCAACAACCCATGTCAGCAATGGTGGTCCATTCAAAGCCACAGATATATAACATAACAGTGGGGCAAAAAAGTATTTAGTCAGTCACTGATTGTGCAAGTTCTCCTAATTAGAAACCTCGAAGATCTGAGATCATAGGACAACTATGAGAAAAATAAATCCAGGAAATCACACTGTAGGATTTTTATTTTAAAGAATTGAATATGTAATCATGGTGGGAAAATAAGTATTTGGTCACCCACAAACTGCCTGGTGCAGGTCTAACAATTTTCTTCCTGGTGTCCTTCAAACAGCTCTTTGGTCTGGCCAATGGCTGAGTTTGGAGTATGACGGACTGGAGGCTTGGACAGGTGTCTTTATTTTATACAGATAACGAGGTCCAAACAGGTGCCATTAATACAGGTAACAAGTTGGAGGGACAGAAGAGCTTCTTAAAGTAGTTTTACAGGTCTGTGAGAGCCCAGAAATCTTGCTTGTTGGTGGGTGGACCAAATACTTATTTTCCACCATGATTTACAATTAAATTCTTTAAAAGTCCTACAAATGTGATTTCCGTTTTTTTTCCATTGTGTCTCTCATAGTTGAAGTGTACCTTGATGGAAATTACAGGACCTCTCTCATCTTTTTCTAGTCGGAAGAACTTGCACAATCAGTGGCTGACAAATACTTTTTTGCCCCCACTGTGTGCCCTATAGATTGTTTTTTTATACTGTGACTTCTAATGACAAGTTTTATGCTCAATCCTACTTCTTTCATATTCATTTCATACTAGTGAAATATAAAAATGGCTACACTTTTAAATACATGGAACACTGCACTATAGAGATTGAACGTTTTTGTGGACAATCAAAAGATTGCATCCCCACATTTGCTGCTACAACAGGGCCTTTGTTTTTTCTAAGAAAGGCTTCTTCAACTTGAGTTTTGGAACATGATTATGAGGTCGGCTTATTGATGTTAGACAATAAGTCCTGACTCACTTTTGGCATTCCAGTGCATTTTCCAAGGTGTCCTGGTGGAGTTAATATCAAGGTTTCTGTGCCAAGCAAAACAAGGAAAACGGGGGCAGACACACTAGTTTTGAACTGACTTGATGGATGCAGAAGAAACCTACAAATGCCTGATAATGAGTTCACTGGGGCATTCAGTTACAACCCATTCCACTGCCCCACTGTTTGTCTGAGGAGAATCCTCAGATGTTATTCTTTTGTTGTTAATGTGTCACTGCTGAGTGTTGCTGAAATAGCAGAGCTTAATGTTTAGGAAGCATGTTCCAGAAACTTTTGGGTCTGTGCGTGTATGTCGTGTTTTTTGCCATATATGTTAGCTGTGGAAACACTGTTTAAGCAGTTTTTAAAGGGAATTCCTTCAGTACGTTGATGCCACTATCAAACATAAAAGATCAATAGGTAATAATTGTCACCTCCACGTACTTTTTCTGTAAGTGAATGATTGAGCAGTTGCTTGTATGCTTTTGCAGTACTGCTCTTATGTACCCGGTGCTTGTGTTGTTCCTGTATGTGATGCAGTGGGCGACTGATGCGGGACCGGGTTCGGTCGCAGTCCAGTTTTCTCAGGGTCCTACAAGAACATGAAGAGTCCATCGCTGCAGTCTCTGGACAATCTCTCCATAGACAGTTCCTTACTGGAGGACTGTGAATATGGTCTAGAGAGAGGTAGCCACCTAAAAAAAAAACACAAAATGTTCATATCAGTCTTACAGGGGGTTTTTACAGGGGTGGAGAGAAGCCACTAGGGGGCAGTAGTTAGAGTATTGAACTATAAGCTGAAAGAATAGGTTGATTTCAATGTACTTTGGTGTCTGTCGGAGCTTTCGTTTTGTGATTAACAAGTAAAAGTAAATAGATCTAGACCCAAATGAAACCTTCCATTGGAGTATGATGCCTGTATCTTTAGGCAGGCAATTTAACTTAACATTTTTGCTTGCATTTCAAGCCATGCCAAGGTCTGAATTGTAATTGTGTTGTGCTTGTAGATGATTGTGTCTATCTTCCTATCTCTGGGTTTAAAGTCACTCCAAGGTGCACCCGAGCGGGCCTCCGAGGTGCTGGTACAGGATGGGAGATGGACCCAGTCACCTGACGCTGTCAGTGCCACCTCACAGAGCACCGACGAAACCCACCAAAGATCTGGTACAGCCAATCTCTACTTGGCCATTGCATCATCCTTCATCTACTCCTCCTCAATCCTATTGCAGCTGTCCTATTTGTAGTCCTCTTGCCACTCTCTTCAGTCGGTCCCATCTCTCACTGGTTTCTTTTTCCTTTTCACTCTTTTTCCTTCAGAGCTTTTTTTGTTAAACACTGATTAGTAAGGGGAGTAATTTGTTCCATTGCCACCATTACATTTATTGAAGAAGCTTTATGAATAAATCGTACAAGCGTAAGCTCTCACTCATCTAGATTATATGCAGTGTTACTATTTTTTCTCTGTCTGAGGCACAAATTCTGTCTTTTTTAATGACATGTGGGTACTAGACTGCTATTATTTTCCATCCCATGTCAGTGGTATTGCTTTTTCATATCAAATGTGGTTCTTTACATTTCTGAATTAATATACACACATTAATATACACATTTAATATTAGTGGCTAGGGCATATTCTTTCTTTCTTCCTCCTATTTTATTAACTGTCCAAATGACAAAAGGGAAGTTAAATAATGAATCTCTTTAAAGAGCATAAATAACATAGCTCAGTTTTAGAGAGCTAATTCAATGAAACATCATTTCATCAGCATTAAATACCCCATTGTGCGAAAGTACATAGGGTGCAAGGCAGGAACAACCCTAGACGGGGCGGCAATCCATCATAGGGCTCACTCACTCACAGCCTAGAGGTAATTTTAGAGGCACCAATTAACCTAACACGTTTGTCTTTGGTCTGTGGGAGGTATACACAGAGTAAATCCACACAGAAAGGACCAAACCACTCCACCTTGATCGAACTCAGGACCTTCTAGCTGTGAGGCGACAGGGACACCCACTGAGTCACCATGCCGTCCGAAAGTGAAAACTGAAGTTTAGAAATTTTTGCAAATGTATTAAAAAAAGGAAAAACTCTTTCTCATGGACATACGTATTCAGACCCTTTGCTATGACACTTGAAATTGAGCTCTGATCATCTTTGAGATGTTTCTACACCTTGATTGGTGTCCACCTGTGGTAAATTCAGTTAATTTACAGCATTTAGCAGAGCGACTTACAATTGATATAATCTTACAATCCAAGCAATTGTGGGTTAAGGGCCTTGCTCAAGGACCCAACAGTGGCAGCTTGGCAGAGGTGGGATTTGAACCCTGGACCTTCTGGTCCAGAGTCCAGTACCTTGACCACTAGGCTACCACAGTCCCTATTAACACAAGCCCTTATACGCCCTTATACAATTGATACAATCTTACAAGCAATTGTGGGTTAAGGGCCTTGCTCAAGGACCCAAAAGTGGCAGCTTGGGATTTGGGTCAGGGTGAGATTTGAACCCTGGATCTTCTGGTTCATAGTTTGATCATCTTTGAGATGTTTCTACACCTTGATTGGAGTCCACCTGTGATAAATTCAGTTAATTGGACATGATTTGAAAAGACACACACCTGTCTGTATAAGGTCTCATAGCTAAGAATGCACATCAGAGCAGAAACCAAGAGATGAGGAGGAAAGAACTGTCAGTAGAGCTCAGAGACAGGATTGTGTGGAGGCACAGATTCCCAGAAGAGCAGTGTGGCCTCCATAATTCTTACATGGGGGATGTTTGGAACAACCAGGACTTTTCCTACAACTGGCCGCCCCACCAAAATAAGTAATTGGAGGAGAAGGACCTTGGTAGGAGAGGTAACCAAGAACGCAATGGGGTTGAAGTTGAGCTTCAGAGATCCTGTGTGCAGATGGGAGAAACTTCCAGAAGGTCAGCCATCACTGCAGCACTCCACCCATCTGGGCTTGGTGGCGGCGTGGCCAGACAGAATCCTTTCCTCAGTAAAAGACACATGGAAGCCCACCTGGTGCTTTTTTGCAACTCATTCTTTTTAAGAAATTTGCAAAATATATATACATATGTGTTTTTTACTCCAGCACAAGGTTTCAACATGAGAAAATATATGAACATGAAAAAGTGAAAGGGTCTGAAGATTCCTATTATTCTTGTGCAAATAAGGGACTGAAACCAGGATTGCTGAGTGTTGATAAATAAACAAATGACAAGCATTTATTTGCATAATATGATCGTGCATGTGAAGAGTGGGTGGTACCTGTGAAGCCACTTAGCCAATTTTTATTAGCAGTACCCACTAGGGATCAGCATATAGACGACTGGGAAATATGAGGCAAATATCATTGTGTGAATATGGGTAACTCTTATATAGGATGTCATATGGAGCAGTACGGTTTTCGAGTAATTATTTCATGCCATTTACACATGCCAGGTCCAGAGGCTTGTTGGTCAGAGCCAGATGCTGAAAATGGCAGTTCCTGATGGCCTGGTTGGAAGGTTGCGCCTGAGCAGGTTGCCAGTACTCTAATTCAGTGTTAGGTTCCAAACCCTCTATCATGACCCTGACCTGGATAAGTTGGGAGAAAATGGGTTACTAATTACACGTACCTCTTTTTTGAATAATTACATATGTTTAATAAATACATTAAGGTGAGTATTTAACTGTGATTCGCTT
>JAJAGP010006189.1:0-24144 GCA_025084515.1 Ancistrus triradiatus | reverse complement strand
CCTTTTTGAGTCTTGGTCCTCCCAAGGTTTCTTCCTAGAACTAGGGAGTTTTTCCTTGCCACTGTCGCCCTAGGCTTGCTCAATTTGAGATTGGACGTAGTTATTAGGAGATAATCTAAACTTGTAAAGTTGCTTTGAGACAATGCTCCATTGTAAAAAGCGCTATATAAATAAATCTGACTTGACTTGACTTGACTAGTGCTTAAAGGGGGACAGATTATGAATCAAAAGCCCATTTGTGATGTCCTGGGTGAAAGTGCTGAACGTTATCAGATCCTACTTATTGTTTTTTTTATTAGTTCTCAGAACCTTTTTTTTTTATTTGTTTTTGATTCATTAAATGTGCAGATGTAAGACTGACCTGCTGCTGTTTTTGCTCTGACACGTTGCACTCTATATGACATATTTTAAAAGGCCAGAAAGAGAGTGAATCACTAATGCACTCTGCGCTAAAATAAATACATGATGTTTTTACATAAATGTGACTGTCCAGTGCACATATCTCCAATCTCCCAGCCACTTCAAGTCTCCCTGCAATGAGGAGGCATTCGCTGACCTTTGAGGTTGTGCATGCATCCAGAGATGTATATTTAATAACTGATGGATACCAATAAAAAAAACAGAGATATAATTTATATACAACAGTATATATATTAAAAGATCAAAGGTTCAAAGGTTAAAGGTTAGGTTTATATTTCCAATTATTATTTAGTAACAAGCTTGTTGCACAAATTTTTCTCATAAGGAATAAGGTAAACTGAATTAATCCATTCCAGACCCCCAAAAAATCCACACTGTATAAGGCATTATATGCATTAATGGAGTTGTATTGTACAGGTGCTTCCTGATTTATGATGGAGATGTGTTCAACAGATCCATCATAAGTTAAATGTCTCATGAAACGATGAGTTTAACGAGTTTTGGTAAAGCGCCTATACTGTATCATAGCAGAGCATATGATAACTAATGATAAGTAAGTTAATGTTTAACACACATTAACTTACAGTTGGCCAAAATCATTAACACAAAGCTTATTGTATAATAAAATGTTAAACATGTTCATGTAATTTAGTGACTAATGAATTGAAAGTGAAAAATAAAAGCCAAACACTCTACTAGTAAACTCAGGGTGCTGCAGTAGCATAGCTGCTAATGCTAACTGCAGCTGGGTCCTGGAGGATTCAGTTTTACTTTCAGTTGGCTCTTATAAATTAACCATTTTAGGACCCATGGAGGTTTATTTGCACTAAGAATACATTACTGTAGATGGAAAAATAAGCACAGTGGAGATCTTCTCTGAGTGAGAGCTATTGTCAGTCTGAATCACTGAGTACTGATTAATCGTGATTTCAGGAATCAAGTTTCTACTAAAACAATTCGGCTCACACGTTTAAGCAAGTGCATCGAGTACTGAGCAAATGATGAGAGCCGAGACAAATTTTTCTTGTCAAAATGCGAATCGAATGCGAGAACCGAATTCGACAGTTACCTCAGAACCGAGGTACCACTGTAAAGGTAAATCTGGCCTTTCTTGTACAAAGCACAGGTATTACAGCTCAAATCCAGTGTGTGATCCAGCTGCACGACACCCTCCACACCCTCAGCTGGTGCATTTGACCTTACACAAACAATATCCTAATGTCCTCACGTCCTTGCCACAGCCTGCTGGGAGAGACGCCTAGGCACTGGAGCCGTCTATTTGAATAGATTTTCCTAAGAAATACAGAAGCCTTACTCAGGCCACCTTTAATAGTGTACAGTACAAACACACTGCATTGTGGTTTGCAGAGGAAAAATAACAACCATCCTGCAACAGCAGTGCTTTAATTTAATTCAGAATGAAGCTTGAATTCTAATATGGTCCATTTAACTTTATTCCATAGGTGCTGATTTTTATATTGGAATGTTGTCATGTACAAAAAGACTTCAGTTAATGACTAGTGATGTCAAGCTTGGGCACCAGTTTGGGTGAGGTCTACAGAAACTACATGATTTGCAATTCTGTTGAAACAAAAACAACAGAGATGTAGACAGAACATCCCTAGAAAAGACCGAGCAGATTTGGGATAAATTAATTGCAGATTAGATCATCTGGGGCAGTTTGGGGATCATGTGTTCAGACTCCTGCATTGTTAAACTGCATCACTATAGCAAAGACGTCTTGGTCTTGTTTTTGTTCACTCATACAATAACCGGTTAAAAAATAAAGTACCAATGCAAAATCACCCGTAGAGCAGGTGGCAATCGATCGTCTGCTGCAGAAAACGTCAGCCATCCGAGGTCGTTTCTTGGCCTTTAAAACTTTTACAACTGATTTACATGATGAGCTACTGAAGAAAAACAAAAAAGCTGCTCTCTGACAAAAGTACTGACCATTTTGTGTTAAGATTGAATGTATTTGCGGAATCAGATTACATAAGCGCATGGTGTAAACACAAAGCCCTCATGCCAACTGTCAAACCCGATGGTGGAGGGGTGATGACTGGGCTTGTTTTGCAGCCACAGCACCCGGCAGTCATTGACCTGACCCTGAACTCCTCTGTATACCAAAGTATATTAAAGTCAATTTTGAAGCCATTTATCCAACGGCTAATGCAGGACAACAATCCCAGGAACACCAGCGAATCTAGACCTAAAACCAATTGAAATACTGCTGCAGGACCTTAGGAGAGCTGTGCAAAAACTAGAGCCCACAAACCTCAAAGAACTGAAGCAATTTTGTAAAGACCAGTGGTCCACAATTCCACCAGAACAATATGAGAACTAATGAAGTCATACCAAAAACGATTACTTCAACTAATTGCTGCTAAAAGTTAAACAGCTATTGATTTATGGGACGTACTTCTGAGGTTTCCATTTGTCTTTGCTCTTGGCAAATAATTAACGACATGGTGGAATCTTCTGTGTGCTGTTGTTTATCTGAGGTTGTATTTACCTAATCTGACCCACGGCTATCCCATTCACATTGTACTTCAGCAGCCGTTGCATCGGAAAACATTTTGAAACCGCTCGAAAAAGCGATTGAAAAAGCGATTCTCCATGATCACTAGCATGCTGTCGTGACAAAGTAGTAAAGAACGTATAGCATCTCCCTCTAGCGGTCACGCTGCAGACTGCAACCGTGTAATAATACAGTATAGTAAAAAACATACAGCGTTTCCCTCTAGCGGCCACACTGCAGACTGCAACCATGTAGTGTTAGGGTTATAAACTAAGTTCCACTTTAACATTGTTAATACGAGCGTTGATGTTTGTCGCATCACACACAGAGGTAATGTGGATAAAACCTGGGCTCATTGTGCTTTGTATAAATATGAAAACGGCCTCTCGTGTACGTTGGTCGATAACTGGATTAATATGGGACTTACTGTATAAACAGAATAAAGAACATGTCGCGTTTCCCTCTAGCGGCCACTCTCAAGACTGCAGCCGTGTTACATTTATATTAATTCGACTTGTTTTTCTGCTACTGAAGATTTATTCACAACAACTGTATAGTATAATTAAAATGTACACTGTTTTATACTGTAGATCAATAAAATGATAAATTGTGACAGGTTAGCTTTTGTAGTTTTGCACAGGAGATAAATACTTGTATATTCAAATTTATTCTGTATATATTTAATTAAAATCGACTTGAAAGCATACTATTAAGCAGATGAGTTTATAGATTACTTGTTGTATGGGGGCACACACAGAATTAAGAGGAGAACAGCTGTACCCCAGTCAGTCATACCGGCACAAATGTGTATCTCATAAAATCCCTGTTAAAAACTAAACGGATTAAGCGATTAAAAACAAACTAGTAACACGGGTCTCATAACAACCCAGCACGTAACGTTACAAACCAAAATACATTTTGATGCATAACAAAAAACACTTCAATTTGGGCACCTTTACAGAGGATACATTAAAGGTCTCATCTGCAGATACTTACCAACCCTTAACAGTTAAATCAGGTCTCAATCTGCTAGCTAGGTTATCTTCAGGAGAAAAGATCAGGACCTGGATTATATGTGGAAGTAAACAGAGCTTTGGGTTTTTTTTTTAATGGGGTTCATATTTTTTAAAACACCATGTTCATGATCAGCATGAATCAACAGAAAAATTACATTTTAAACGGCCCACATGGAGAAGAAAAACAGACAGATGTTGAAAAGTCAGGTAAAATTCATAAAGCCTTGAGCCTAAATGACTGAGCAGGCACTTCATAACTGAGTGGATTTTATTTCACCGTCTTATATCATCACCACGAAAAAAAACAGAAGGAAAGCTCTCAATCTAAGCTGTGTTGTATTTCAGAGGTGGTAACAAAAATAAACCAAAAAATAAAGCAAAAAAAAAAAAAAACAATAAAAACTGTGTTAAAGACTTTGAACTCTCTTTCTTTTAAGAATATTTGTTGACACCTGGAGATCCTCTGCCCATCTTTACTCTTCAAAGACTTTTGTGGATACTGCTTTGGTACCAAATCATGATTATAATCACCTGTTAGAAATCATATTATTATTTAGTTTTTTTAATTAATTACTAGCTCTAAATTGTCCCTGGTCCAACGTTTTGGAATGTGTTGCAGGCTTGAAATGCAGAAATGGATGTTTATTAACAAATGAAATGAAGTTGACTAGAAAAAAAAAACATTCTTAGGAATGAAATACAAATAAATCATGTTCATATTCATGTTTATACTTTAAGTGTTTAGAGGTCACCCAAACTCTATGGTGCCCAATTATGGCTTGCTTTTTCACCGAGGTGTAAATATGATGTGAGACAGTGGTCAGATGTTGGACACTGGAGGATCTGAAGAGATTCTGTACTGAGGAGCATCTCACATTACTTACTCTGTATCTCATCAAGCATTAGAGAAAAAGGCTCGGTTTAACATTTAACACAAAAAGAAGCGAGTTGTTGCATTTCCTGTCCTGATTCCATGTAACCTTTGTGTATTTACTCCATCTGTTCCTTATCTGTAGGCAGGGCTTTATGTAAATATAACAGAACACCACAAGGTGATTGTAAATTACTGGTTATATACCATAACATCTCAGTAGAACTACTCTATTGTTATGAACCCCTGTTATAAATCTAACAAAATCTGTGGAAAAAAATAAAAACACACATAGCCAGTATTAAACCTTTCTGTGGCATATGCTGCTGTTGCTACTCTGCTGGACCCTGCAGGATTGATTGAATGCATCAGTGAACCTTGGCTAAACCTCAGACCACAGTCGGTATGTCCTCACTACTGCTGACCAAGAGCACCCCTTGCTGTTTTGGAGACTCTTCGACACAGACTTCTGGCCATAATTATTTGGCTCTTGTCGAGTCTTTATGTCTGCCCATTTCACCCACATCCAACACATCAACTAGAAGAACCGATTACAAACGAGATAATTATCATTATTCAGTCTGTGAAAGGCCATAATGTAGTTCAGAGGCGCTCATCTGAGTGTGTTAGTTAGAAATAGCATCAATAGCAAATGCTTTTCGTTATTAAACTGTATTTTATTGTAATATGAACTCACACAAAATGATAAACATCTGCATCATAACAATTAAAATACACATTTCAGACTACTTTAAGATTTTTGTTTTGTAATTACAACTTTCATCCTCGTGGTGGTGCACCTTCAAACAAAAAAGAGATCGAATTGTGCACTAATGCACTTTTTTTTGTTTTTTGGCTATAATCCCAAAACATTAGAGTATAACAACTCTTTGCATAACATTTACATTGTATTTAGAAATATAAGTAATCTAGAAATGTGTGTAGGTTACATACCAATACTACACCATCTTATATAAGGGAACTTCTGTGGATCTCGGTCCTGGAACCAATCCCCACGGACACAGAGGGATGACTGTATAATTCCCTCAGGTTCTATTACATTGGTGAAAATAATTAGAATTAGATTTTAAGGAAATGCTATTCTCATTCATCTGCTGAACTATTAACGACGACACACTACACATACAGAATAAAATGATCCCTATGACCTATGATATATTATAACTTCCTAACCCACTATCTGATCAACTAAGCAGCTATAATGAATGATGATCCAGAAAATAACAGGAGATCAGTTTTAAACAGTTCTTACCTCTACCTGCACCCTCCACTTCCCTCCTATTATGTTGTATAGCCAATATTTTGTGGCCGCCCAAACTTTAACTTCATTTAAACCTCAGCATCAGAGACTATTTATGACAGGAGTAAGGTTACATTGATCCTAGTCAGACACACTCAGACTGGGGTAATTTAGAGTAACCAGGTAACCTAACGCATGTCTTTGGAATGTGGGAGGAAATCTGAGTAGCCGGAGTAAACCCACACGGATACAGAGAGGACTCAAAATGGCACCAAATACGGACGATCCATCTTAAGTCAATAATAAAGTTTAACTTCTGACATACAATCTTATATTAGTAATTTACAAACATGCCTAATGAAAGGTCAAAGTTCCAGCAGCACTGTTACCCATTAATTAAAACAATGATTGGTGTTAGCATTTTCAGAGTTAATTAGATATGAATTAAATGCATAACAGACACTTTATCTAAAGAGATTTTCCACAAGTCTTATAATAATTCAATATTCATTTCACTTTGTTTTTTTCCATTTTGACTCTATTCTGATTAAGAGATCACAGATCATCATCACTTTTTTTCTTGCTGAAGACACTTCCATCCGGATTCTTCCTCCAGGTGACCGTGATATTCTGTGACATGTTACGTTCGGCCAGTTTCTGCTTGATCTGCAGAAAAGAACAATATTTTTATGACTGAATAATAAAACATGTTAACATTATATGTTAAAAACTCAATAAATAAAAAAGCTTGAATTTCTTCAAGAGGAAATACTAAACCATTCACAGCTAGATTTAAGATCACAAAGTCGGATACCAGTCAAATTACTGTCCAACTGTCAACTGTCAAATTAGCCTGCAATAAGACACGTGTGTGAGAAAGTTTTTGTTAGAACTAGAAATGCTTGTGTTGAAAACAGAAGAAGCTTTGCTTTGCACTGACACACAGACTCTTTTAGGCTCCTGAACAAAGCCTTTAACCCGTGTTTGGAATGAATTGTGTAGGACTGTATCAGTTATGAGTCACTCTGGATAAATGCTGCTAAATACTGTAAATGTAAACATCAAATGGAGGGAAATAATACAAAGAGAGAAATGCATATAATAGATACTTATAATATGTATGAACTTACTTATTTTACTTTATATATTATAATCAATCAGACCAATTGTATTTTATAACATATTTAAGACTCTCACCCGCTCTAAAATGGCTGCCTGCACAGCTGGATCGAGCACACTGTCATCAGCCTTCAACTGCAGTCTCACTGTTTGTTGTTCTCTTATTGGAATAACTGTGGAAAACACAAACACACACACACACACACACACACACACACACACACACACACACACACACACACACACACACACACACACACACAAACACACACAGCTATATCTGTGAAGGAATTTCACTGGTTATGTATTACCACAAATTGGTAGCAGTATTTTTAAAAAGGACTCACCGGTGTGACAGAAGAAATAGTATTGGTCGGTGCATCTTACATCAGCCAACAGTCCATTATAAAGTATCCCACAGTTCTCAGATCCCCAATATTTATCAGGTGTTCCAGGAGACCACAGGAGGTTTGAAGCAGTGGTTCCATCTGACCACTTCCAAGTGCCCTTATATAGACCAATCCAAGATGATCCTAGTGTGGAGGCCACCTGCTGTATGTAGCTGTTCTCTGTACTGTTGGTGGCGCTGGCCAAATCGGTGTGATATTGTTGGCAGTAAGCCCGAGCTGCAGTCCAGGTCAGTGCAGTTGAGACACCAATATACCTGGCAGCACCACTGTAGGTAGCTATAAAGTAACATTAATTAAAATAAAAAATAGTAAAAATAAAAAAGTAAAAATAAAAAAAAATTTAATGACATCACATTTATTAATTACCTTCACGGTAAGCTGCTTTATCATATTACAAAGCTAACAAAGCGATGTTAAAAAACAAAATGACTCACCATTGTAGCATACAAAGGGAAGTATGTATGAGTAGGGAAAATCATTCCAGTATCCGGATACATACATTCCAACAAAATATTCAATCCCATAATAATTATTAGGCTCTCCTGGTGCCCACTGCGTAAAAGCTGTAGTTTTCAATGGGAGGTCATTAAAGGTCCAGCGCCAGCTCTGGAAGTCACTGTAGAGTCCAAGCCATGCAAATGATGTCACGCCTTTACTATTAGCTTCTTGTTGTAGTTTTACCCAGTCCTCGGCACTTTGTACGGTTGCCAGGTCTTTGTAGTTCTCCCGACAGTACTTTTGCGCCACTGGCCACGTCGCATTTGTCTTGATCAAATAATAATTGTGTGCGACAGTTTGCAATCTAAATAGGGCAGTTGGTACGACATCTGTTATCAAAAGAAGTAACCACAGCATTAGATATTTGAATGAAGATATTCTGATTTATTTGATGATATTCTTTTTTTTTTTCACGATCTAATCTCATAGATCAAGACTGGAACCACCACTATGATGGTAGCAGCCTGCACTTACCCATACATTTAATAATTCTTGCTGAATAATCAGTCAGTAATTTAGTGGTAGTTATTTCCAAAGTGATGGCTACTTGTTGTGTAAAGAAACACATTAAATAAAGCATCATTTCCATGTTATGGATATAGCGGCCTGGGTCCTTTCTGTGTGGAGTCTGCATGTCCTCCCCGTGTCTATGTGGGTTTACTCTGGGTGCTCCGATGTCCTCCCACAGTTAATTGAACTAAATTGGCCCAACCTGAATATATATATATGTATGACTAGTCTCGATGTAACTTTGTGTATTAATGTAACCGAATGTCTTTTACTGAAATGGCCATTGATGCTGACGTTAAATAAACTAAATAAGCAAAACAAAATCATGTTAAGAATAAACTGAACCTGGTAACCATTCTTAGTAATAAAATAATATACAAAAGCATGTTCCCATGTATGTTTATGTTTTTAAGTTCATCTGAGTGTTTCGTGTTCACCCAAACTCTAAAGTGGCCCATTATGGCTTTGTGTTTCACCGAGGTCTAAACACGATGTGACACGCTGACCAAATGTATGAGTCTGGAGAGACTGTGGTAGCCTAGCCAGAGGGTTGGACTGGGAACTAAATTTATTCCTGGACTTTTTTCTAGACCAGCCCCCATCTGCATTTTTTACATGTCACAATGATCATTAATTTCATTTACTTTGTATGAATTAATCAAAGAGAAAATAAAATGTTCCCAGATATTTAATAGGCTTGTTAATTGTTCTTAAAAATCAGTAATATTTGGTTGTTTGTTTCCTGTGTTAACAGCGTGTCTTTTAGAAAAACACCAAAATGTTATTTCACCAGGGGTGCTCAATCTTTTCCATAAGGCTCCAAACAAAGACAACCTCATATTAACATATTAACAAGAAACAGATTGGCTAAAAGCATTTATTCCATTTCATCTTTGAAATACTCATTTACCACTTGAGTCTGTCACACCCCACCGTCTCAAGCTGGTTTTCCGCTTGCTCGCAGCTGAGGCACTTGCTGCGAGCAAGCGTGAACATATCGCCCACGGTTCGCTGACAGGTCACGTGGGTTCTGCCAACCAATCCGGGGATATGAGCATTTGAGATGCTCTGCGTTGACTTGACTTTGTTGAGCGTAACGAACACCACGTAGGCCCTGACTTCGACTTGTTTCCTGTGTGGATTGTGGATTATGTGCCGGTTTTGCCTTGTTTCCTGTGTGGATTACGTGCCGGTTTGGCCCAGAATCCTGTTTGGATTACGTTCCGGGCTGATCCGTATTCTTGTGTGGACTGGATTCCGGTATTGCTCCGTTGTCCATTGAAGACCGAACTTTGTATGTGCCCTGTGTACTCCGCGTAGATTTCGTGCCTCGCCGGCGAGTCTGTTCTCTCCCGCTCATAGCGTTTAGCAGGAGGTTCTTTTGTGTGTGTTAGGCTGGGTTTTTGTTTTTACCTAGGTTTGCTGTGTATCCTTTGGTTGTTTTCCTTATCTTGTTTAGGTTTGGGTTTCGGTTTGCATTCTTGTTAGCCGTGTTTATTTCTGTAGTGCCCTGTTTGTTTATATTAGGACTTTATGTTCGTTATGTACCTTTCAGTTCACTTTAACAAAACCCTGCACTTGATTCCTGTTACCCCCATCTGTGGTGGTTCGTTAGAGCCACATGTTGATTAAACCAATTAACACCATTATGACTGACTTTTTTAGATTCTGAGGACATACCCCCTCCTTCTGCACAAACCATTAGAGGGGCATTAGTCCCCTTTTGTGATGCATGTTTCAGCCTGTAGCTAACCCAGACACCCCCACCCACCCCCAACTACACTCTCGACTCTGATTCAAGCATGACTTGTACTAGTACAGTTAACTTTTCTCTGTGTACATATGGGCTTTTGTTGTCAATAAATAAAAAAAATTTATTTGTGGTTTTTAAGAAGAGGTTTGGTAATCATGTCACTAAAGTATTATGTAAGAAAAAACTGTAACATAGTTTATCTTATTTTTTGATATAGTCAAAATAATATATAGATAAAGTAAATGAGGCTAGCAGGACATACACAGCAAACACAAGCCAAAACTTGTCATGTTCACAAGAGAAAAAGTTGATAAAAAAGATCTAACACAACAGTAGTAGTTTGTTGTTTGTTGTTTTCCATATTTTTGTCAATAACGAAAACAGAGATAGAGGTAGAGAATAACTATCAGGGAGTCTTTATAAATATATGCAGGTGCGTGTATATCGTTTGTATACACATGTAAATAGATTGCATGTATATAAAGAAAGAAATACATGTATTTGTCATGATGCAAAAGCAACGTCCCGCACCTGCTCCTGGAAAGAAGACGCCGTGTCAGGTGCACAAATTCTCTCCCAAAAAAAATCGGAGGTCGCGACAATCTAGTGTTAAGTAAATTAATTTGAAATGAATTGAGTCCTTGGGAGTAAAAGCCATATGTGTTACCTGGGGCGGTTCCTGGATAAGCGCTTTAGGGGTGTTGAGCACCCATTTAGACCAGCAATTTAGGGATGCTGAGTCTCAATTTAGCGGCGCTTGATTGTAAAATACAGGATATCAAACAATGGTATACTATACTTAAGTTAATCAGATTAACCAGAGATTGTACTAAAAGCAAAGTATCTATTCTGTACTTCTCATTGGGATCAATAAAGTTCTGTCCTTCTATTACACACAAGAGGATTTTTTTAACGGATAAATCAAATCAATTGGGTTTTTCTCCCATCTTCTCTCAGTAAACGTCTAGACAGTGCAAGAAGTAAAACCTGAACTATCACATTTGTCTAAAATAAATAAGCCTGCTGCCAGTTACTGTGTGTGGCTTAGGGTTAGGAGACACACGTGGAGAGTGGATTAGACCCAAGGTGGTGTTGATTAGAAGCAACTGGCAAACTAATAACTCGGGACAGGCACCGGAATGGACGACCTCATGACAGGCACCGGAACGGACAACCTTGGGACAGGCACCGGAACGGATGACCTCGGGACAGGCACCGGAAAGGACAGCTTCTTGACTGGCACCGGAATGGAAGACCTCTGGGCAGGCATCAGAACAGACAACCTCAGGACAGGTACTGGAACGGACGGCTTGGGGTCAGGCACTGGAACGGAAGACCTCGGGACAAGCACTGGAACAGAAGACCTCTGAATAGTCTCTGGAACAGGCCTCCCCTGGATGGTCTCTGGAACAGACGACCTCTGGACAGACGTCTTCTTGGCAGACTCTGTAACCGCAAATGCGGGATTGGGCTTGGCCCAGGTAACATCTGGACCCCTACCGACAGCCGGCGAGTGGAAGATCCAGGGAATGCTGGGCGAGCTGAGGCATAAGTTGACAGCTGGTGAGCTGAACTTGGTGTTGAGCTAGCGGGGGGTGGATCCTGGCGTCGTCATGCCGATCAGTGGAGCTAAGGAGTCCCTCGGATCCTGCTCACGAGGAGGGCCAAAAACAGAGCTGAGTGCCTCCAAAAGTTACAGTTTGAACCTGCGACCACTTTTCAGCAGCCCATTGCAGTGCCCTGCCTGAGAGGCACAAAACAATGAGTGACATCCGAGCATATTCAGAGTTGGGGGGGATAGAGGCTAAAGTACCAATGGCATTGTGAACAAAATCCCCTATAGAGCTCTGGGTTGCTATCGAATCTTTCAGGTAAGCGATCTCGATGGCCGAGTGCGCAGTGGCGGCCAGCAGAGAGCTGGTGGGTGTGAAACTGACAACGCGGAGGTCGCCGTAGGCGAGGACTAGTTAAACTGCGACACGCACTGTGAGAGTGTGTCCACGGTGGGCACCAGCGAGCGCTGGTTTTCCGCGAGTCGTGTAATGACTCACTCGCGGTACTTCGTCCAGCTGAGCATGAAGCTGAGAGTCCGATCCAGGACCCGCTGCCTCCAAGCATGACTAAGTCTACTGTAACACCAGCTTAGGGTTAGGAGACACACGCGGAGAGTGGATCAGACCCAAAGTGGCATTTATTTAAAGCGACTGGCAAACTAATAGTAAAAGACAATCTACGGAAAACGGACGGGGCGAGGAATACCTACAGGTGAGACATGAACCTACAATATATTTCTAAACAACAAGCATCGTTTTATTCACAGAATCACTCCTAAAGTTTAATCTCCTGAAGGAAACTCTGCCTTTCAATTATATTTTACAAACAGTTTCCAGAAACTAATGGTCTCAAATCGTCTCAAATGCACTCTGATGGACATGAAATGACAGAAGCTCCACCCAATTATCCATTTATATTCACCAAGATATATTCAGAAATACTTTGGATATAACTCCTTATTTAACATTCAATGGCTGTTAATTGAAATGTTTGCTATTTGTAAGTAATGTTCCAAGTAGGAGATTTGATGTCTTTTGATACTTCTCAAACAGCAGACTGCATGAACTAGCTAAGACAGCAAGCTAGCTAGTGAACTAAATGTACTTCTGCCGTTCTGTTCCTCATTTTAACAGCCAAACAAGTTGTGCAGCTTCATTTCTCTGCATCCTGTTGTAGTCTATATATATATATATATATATCATGGGGCAAAATATTTAGTCAGCCACTGATTGTGTCAGTTCTCCTACTTAGAAAGAATGAAGAGGTCTGTATTTTCATCATAGGTACACTTCAACATGAGAGACAAATGAGAAAAAATCTCAGCGAGGCCGAAACTCAATTGTAGGATTTATAAGAATTTCAAATTTAAAATCATGGTGGAAAATAGTATTTGGTGCAACCCACAAAAACAAGATTTTCTGGCTTTCACAGACCTGTAACTTTCTTCTTTAAGAAGCTCTTCTGTCCTCCCTCGTTACCTTGTATTAAAATTCACTGTCCCAGCCTCAACAGTCAGACTCCTCCAAACTCACAACCATGGCCAGCCCAAACCAAAGAGCTGTCAAGTACACCATGAATAAAATTGTATACCTGCACCAGGCTGAGAAGAGTGAATCTACAACAGGCAAGCAGGTGGTGTGATAAACAACTGTGGGAGCATGTAATACATAACAAGAACCACTGATAATCTCCCTTTATCTGGGCCCCACGAAGATCTCATCCCGTGGAGGGTCCAAATGACATGAGACCGTTGAGCAAAAATCCCAAACTACACGAGGGACCTGATGTACAATGACCTGCAGAGAGCTGGGACCAAAGTAACAAGGCCTACCATCAGTACACACACTACACCGAGTGGGACTCAGATCCTGCACGGTGCCAGGCGTGTCCCCCTGTTTAAGCCAGTACAGTCCAGGCCCATCTGAATTTTGCCAGAGAGCATATGGAATGATCCATAAGAGGATTGGGATAATATCACTGGTGTCAGTGAAACCAAATAGAATTTTTGGTAAAACTCAACTCGCCGTATTTGAGGAGAAGAATGCTGAGTTGCACCATACCAACTGTGAAGCATGGGGGCGGAAACCTCATGCTTTGCGGCGATTTTACTGCACAGGGGACAGGACGACTGACTCGTGTTTAGGAAAGAATGAACAAGGCCAAGTATCGTGAGATTTTAAGCCAAAACCTCCTTCCATCAGTGAGAGCATTGAAGATGGAACCTGGCTGGGTCTTCCAGCATGACAATGATCCCAAACACACCGCTTGGGCAACAAAGGAGTCGCTCCATAAAAAGCATTTCAAGGTCCTAGAGTGGCCTTGCCAGTCTCCAGACCTCAACCCCATAGGAAATGTGTGGAGGGAGTTGAACGTCCGTGTTGCCCCAAAACATCACTGCTCTAGAGGAAATCTGCATGGAGAAATGGGCCAAAATACCAGCTACAGTGTGTGCCAACCTGGTGAAGACTTACAGGAAACGTTCAACCTCTGTCATTGCCAACAAAGGTTATGTTACAAAGTATTGAGTTGAACCAAATTTATTGACCAAATACTTATTTTCCACCATAATTTACAATTAAATTCTTTAAAATCCTACAATTTTTTTTTTTTTTCTTTTTCTCATTTTGTCTCTCACAGTTGAAGTGTACCCATCATGAAAATTACAGACCTCTATCATTTATCTAAGTAGGAGAACTTGCACAATCAGTGGCTGACTAAATACTTTTTTGCCCCACTGTATACATATATATAAATATATATTTTTTACCAAGCATCTTTTCAGCCCCTCCTTTGTGCTTTGTTATGCTTTCTGCATTAGTAACTAATGCTTTCGTCGGTTGTTGTGATTACGGTTTATCCTGCTGAATCCAGAATTTCTGTGATTGGCTGATGATTATGCAAATATTATAATGTGGGCCAATGCACACTTCAGTGTGAGAGTACTTAAATCAGGTTCTATTTACAGCTCTCTCACACAAAACGGCTCAGTGGGAATTGTCCAGGTACACCCGATGGCCAGTTCCTGCCTAGCATATATGGGACTGGACTTTGGAACAAAAGGTCTGAACAAGAGTGTCTGCTAAATGCTGCATATGTAAATCTGAGGAGATTCTGTATTTGAGGAGTGTCTCAGATTCCTTGCTCTGTATCTCATCAAGCATTAGAGAAAAAGGCTGTTTACCATTTAACACAAAAGCAAGTGAGTAGTTCACTACTTCATCATTTCCTTACCAATTTGTAACTCACTATTTAGTGAAATATTAGGTTTAGACATTAGATATGGGTTAGTAAAGGCACCCTCCAATTTAGCTCTTTTAAATGTAGCACCCTGATGTACATTTCCTCCCTCTCTTACATTCCATACCAGCTTAGCTCAAGTCAACGTCTCTTGGGGACAAAGGCCTAACTGGCACCACAAGGTGCAAAGAGTGGAAACAACCCTAAAAAAGATTCCAGGTCCTTGCAGGGCACATGTTTACACACCCGTGTCACTCACTCAAAAACTGTTGTGGAATGTAGGAGGCAGGAGGAGGACCCAGAGCAAAGCCACGCAGACACAGGAAGAACATGCTAATTCAAACCCAGACATTGCTAACCACTGCACAACTGGGCCACGGCATAGCCTCCTTATTACATTTTTATTATCTTGCAATTCCATATAGTATTTACAGATAAAACACAGTGTATTCAGTGTTTTGTACAATAGGTTTAAGTACCTAATACACTGCCATTCTTGACCTAGCAAAAGCACTGGCATTTATAGAACTATTTTTTGTACTACGTAATATGATATAATGATATAGATCCCCATATAAAGGTACAAAACATCTGGCAACTGGAAATTACAGCAGGAAATTACAGTCTGGAAATTACAGCAGCAGATTGCACCACTTCATCCTTTAATTGACCCTCCTGTGCTCAGATCAGTGTTCTGTCCTTGACGTTCACAATAAAATTTGGTCAGGCCCTCTTAAACCATTTATGAAGTATTTATTAAGACATTATTATTATCCACTGTTGTATTCAGATCTATCTGACTGGAACAGCAAGGTTTTACAGAGTTGAACACACTGCCAATGAAACTGTAAAATGTAGTTAAAATGTAGAACATAAATAAGAAATAATAAACACTCACCAGTGATATACAGGAGAAGAAAAATGCTCAGCGTCATGATAGGTGCGCTAGAGATAAACAAGCAATACAAAATAAGTGAGGCACCACAAGGTAAATTCTATAGAAAACTGGATTTTAGTTCGCCATATTCCTTTAGTCCATGTTAATTAATTTCTCTTTGTGACTTGTTTGTTGTCACATTGATTATGTCTGAATATACTATACCTAATGCTATACTGTACCCTAAATATTAATATGATTGACTGAAAGTTAAAAAAAAAAAAAAATAGAATCATGTTACCTGTGTTCTACTGTTCTCTGGGTTCTTGGTTCCCTCTGTGTGCCAGTTCTTGACTTTCGCAGAGAAACCAGGTTTCTCCTTTCCTATCTAAAGCCATGCCTAGTATTTACAAGGCAGATGACATGGGCAGGTTTTACCCTTCAAGTCATGTTTCCTTATTCAAACAACATCATCATGGAACGGCTGATGGAGGGCTGTGCTCAAATTTCAGCACTGTACTATGACTCAGGACACATGCTTTAACTGCAATTTTTCTGTGCCTAATTAGTTTGGGAAATGCAGACATTGAATTCACAATGCTGCAGAAATGCAGCATTGTGATAATATTGAGCTGTAAGTTCAGAACGCTAAAATATTAAGACAACGCCATGTCAATAGATTCCACCCTCACTGTCTAGTCCTCACGTGACTGTGAGCTGATGCATTTGACTCTGCACAAAACAACACAAAGGTTATGATGTCACTAAAGCAATATGTTGGCAGTGACACTAACACTAACTATTTGAATAGATTTTCCTAACAAAAAGCAAGCTACCATTCTTCTCTGGCCACCTGTACCAGTAAACACCACACACACTGTATCATGGTTTGCAGAGAAAAAACATTAATCAGCATCAAATAACATCAGTGGTTCAATTTAATTCAGAATGAAGCTATTAAAAATTTCTTATATGGTCCAATTTTCCTATACATAAGCTCTTATTGCCATGTTGAAAAGCTATCACGTACATACAGGGGTTAGACAATGAAACTGAAACACCTGTCATTTTAGACCACAATAATTTATTAGTTTGGTGTAGGGCCTCCTTTTGCGGCCAATACAGCATCAGTTCATCTTGGAAATGACATACACAAGTCCTGCACAGTGGTCAGAGGGATTTTAAGCCATTCTTCTTGCAGGATAGTGGTCACTACATGATGCTGGTGGAGAAAAACGTTCCCTGACTCGCTTCTCCAAAACACCCCAAAGTGGCTCAATAATATTTTGTTATGTGCATTGCAATATTTTGAGCAAAACTGTGCTCTTACCCTGCTAATTGAACCTTCACACTCTGCTCTTACTGGTGCAATGTGCAATTAATGAAGATTGGCCACCAGACTGGTCCAATTTAGCCATGAAACCTCCCACACTAAAATGACAGGTGTTTCAGTTTCATTGTCTAACCCCTGTATATATAAACTGTGTATCTATCTGTGTGGGTGATTAGTCCTCACATGACTGTGAGCTGATGCATTTGACTCTGCACAAAACAACACGAGTGATCTGAAGTCTTCTCTGCCAGTTTGCATGAGGTCTACAGAAAGTACCTGATTTGCAAGCCTACAAAAACAACATCAGGGCACTTTGAGAGTCATGTGATCAGATGTATTAGGGTTTTAGTTCACTCATACACTAACTGGGTGTGAAGGTTTAAGGTACGAACTCCAGCAATTGGGTTGATGTTCCAAATAATCTCACCAACTGTCAATGGGACTGAGGTACAGCCAGTCAACGATTCTCAAATTTACAAACTTCCTTTGACGTTCTTTCACCGCTTCTTTTGTCACAATGAGCTGACGATCCAACCTATGGACACTGAAATATGAGGTACTGCTACCAGTGCATTTATTTTACAGTGATATATTGTTAGATGCCTGAGATGCACCAGAAAATTTCCCATGAAAGTGGACAAAGAAAAGTTCATATCAAAATGGGCCAATGAAAAATGAAGTTAAAGGAACAAAGGTTTGAACTTGGTGCACTCTGAAAGCATAACTGCTAAACAGATAACATATAAATTATTTAGTGGATAAAAGAGTAGTTTTTTAATCAAAAGCCGATTCGTGATGTGTTGGGTGAAAGTGCTGAACTTTTATCAGATCCCACTTGTGGGGTTTTTGTTTTGTTTAGTTCTCAGAAAACATCTCTAATCTCCCTTCCACTGCAAGTCTCTCCGCAATGAGGAGGCATTTGCTGACCTATGAGGTTGTTCATGCATCCGGAGATGTGTATTCGATAATTGATGGATATAAATAAAAAAATAAAGATATAATTTATATACAACAGTATATATGTATATATACACACAGGCATTAGCGAGCACACGAACGATAAGGCAGTGAGCTTTCAAGTGAATGAAAGACTACTGCTCTTAAGTTCCTTCCTCTGCTCTCTGAATCCATAACGTTGATTGACTGTTGACGTGACAAGTTGATAGTTAAACTCCAGCCTGGAGTTAAAAGGCAGGTTTATATTTCCTATTATTATTTAGTAACAAGCTTGTTGCACACATTTTTCCCATAAGGAATAAGGTAAATTGAATGAATCCGTTCCAGACCCCCAGAAAATCCACACTGAATAAAGCATTAGTGCATTAATGGGGTTGGTTACTGTACAGGTGCAATACAATTATACATGAATCGAGTTTCGGCTGAAACAAATTGACTCACGTTTAAGCAAGTGCACGGAGTACCAAGCAAACAACGAGAACTGAGATAAATTTTTCTAGTCAAAATGCAAGAACCAAATTCGACAAATTACCGAGGTACCACTGTAAAAGTATATCTGGCCTTTCTTGTGCAAAGCACAGGTATGACGTTCATATCCAGTGTGTGATCCAGCTGCACAACACCCTTCACACCCTCAGCTGACCTGCGTTTGACCTTACAAAAACAATATCCTCTTGTCCTTGCCACAGCCTACTGGGAGAGACGCCTAGGCATTGGAGCTGTCTATTTGAATAGATTTTCCTAAGAAATACAGAAGCCTTACTCAGGCCACCTTTAATAGTGTACAATACAAACACACTGTATTGTGGTTTGAAGCTTGAATTCAAATATGGTCCATTTAACTTAAGCTCTTCATTCCATAATTGCTTATTTTTATATTGGAAAGCTGTCATTTACAACAAGACTTCAGTTAATGACTAGTGACGTCAGTTTGGGTGAGGTCTACAGAATCTACATGATTTGCAAGCCTGCTAAAACAAAAACAACAGACAGTGTAGAGATAACATCCCTAGAAATGAACGACCAGATTTGGGATTGATTAATATCAGATTCGATAATCTGGAGAAGTTTGGGGATCATGTGTTCACACTCCTGCATTGTTAAACAGCATCCTGTCAGTGCTATAGCAAAGACGTCTTGATCTTGTTTTAGTTCACTCATACACTAACCGGTTATAAAATAAAGTTGTGGTGCAAACTCACCTGTGGAGAAGTTCATCTACGGCTCCTAAGAACATCAAGTCATTTAGCAGATACCCCTATCCAGAGCAACATAGAACTGGTAAAGTCAAGTCAGATTTATTTCTATAGTGCTTTCTACAATGGAGCATTGTCTCAAAGCAACTTTACAATTTTAGATTATCTTTTAATATCTACAGCCAACCCCAAATTGAGCCAGCCTAGGGCGACAATGGCAAGGAAAAACTCCCTAAGCGTAATGAGGAAGAAACCTTGGGAAGACCAAGACTTAAAAAGGGACCCATCCTCCTTGGGTGGCATAGATGATAAATATAAGAATTAAGCTAATTTATCTAAACAAATGAGTCTTAAAGTGATAGTTCAAATAAAATAATGTAAAATATGCATACCGCATTACGTAGTCCGATACACAGAGTTACTTTAGGATCTTGAGTCTAAGCAAGAAAGTCCTTGGCAGCACTTCATCCCCAGCCAATCGGAGGAGGGAGAGAGTTACTGCCCTCTGGTATGGCCCGGGTATGGAGGGGCTGGGGCTGAAGACGGAGAAAACTTGAGTGTAGTTGAAGCGGATGAACATCATGAACATCATATGTGGGGCTGGAACTGCTATCGGAACACAGCTCGGAAAGAACACAGAAAATGTAATTAAGTTACTGATTATTAACATAGAGTCTATTAACAATCACTGATGCCATGTGTAGCATGAGACTCCGGCAGCATTAGCTATAACAGCATAGCTAGAAAGAGAAGAACCAGAAGGTAATACAGCCAAGAGGGATCACATGAGACGACAGCAATCCCACCGGAGGCTAAATATGGCAACCCAACATCCCAGATCACCACAAAGCTCTTTGACTATGAACCCCCAGCTCTGCACTTAAGCAATGATGCACCAGTCAAGATCAAAAGGTCCAAAGCCCAGCCCTGCCAGACCGCCCACCAGACACTCACAGCTAAAGGACACGGCATGACAAGCCAGGCATGACTCCAGACTCCGGCCCCAGTAACGCAGGCCATGCATCAAAAGTCTAGCCAAAAATCTGTGTAAATAGGTATGTCTTTAGCGTAGACTTAAAAATTTGGAGAGTGTCTGAGTCTCGAACTGAAGTGGGAAGTTTATTCCACAGTTGGGGGGCCATGTATGAGAAAGCTTTCCCCCTGCTGTGACCATTTTAAATTCTAGGAACTAAAAGAAGTCCTGCACCCTGCGGACGAAGTAGACGAGCTGGATTGTAAAACTCTTAAGAGTTCACTCAGATAATGTGGGGCCAGGCCATGTAGAGCTTTAAATGATACAATAAGTATTTTATAATCAATGCGAAATTTAACTGGTAACCAGCGTAGTGATGATAAAACAGGACTGATGTAATCAAATTTTCAAAATTTCTTTTATTTATAGAAAAAAAGTTTATTTATAGATTTACTAGAGCATCCAGTAAGTAAAGCATTACAGTAGTGTAAACATGAGGTTATAAACGCATGAACTAGTTTCTCTGCATCATTAAAAGAGAGGATATTTCTAAGTTTAGCAATATTACGTAATTGAAAGAAAGCAATTTGAGTGATGTTGCTAATGTGCACATCAAAGGAGAAATCTGAATCAAATAAGACACCTAAGTTTTTTACAGATGGACTGGGCGATACTGAACAGCCATCTAGATTTAGGATAGATGTAGCCAACCTGTCTCTCACAGCCTTGGGTCTAACTAATAAGACCTCAGTTTTATCTGAGTTAAGTAAGAGAAAGTTAAAGGACATCCAGTCTTTTATTCCCTTTACACATTCCTCAATTTTGCTGATTGTAAGGCCATCATTTGGTTTAGCTGATATGTACAGCTGTGTATCATCTGCATAGCAGTGGAAACTAATGCCATGTTTACGAATAACTGAGCCTAGTGGCAGCATGTACAGAGAAAATAAAAGCTGGCCAAGCACTGACCCCTGAGGCATGCCATACTTAACTTTTGAGAGCTTAGAACGTAGATTATTTACATAAACAAACTTGGACCAGTCGGTCAAGTAGGATTTAAACCAAGAAAGTGCCAATCCCTTAATATCTACAGTATTTTCTAGTCTGTTTTGTTTTATGTTCTAATAGTGACAAATGCTGCACTTAAATCTAACAGAACAAGAAAAGAAACAAGTCCATTATCTGAGGACATTAATAAATCATTTAGTATCCTAATTAATGCTGTTTCAGTACTACGATGGCGCCTGAATCCTGACTGAAAATGTTTCATAAACACCATTCCTTTGGAGGTAACTGCAGAGCTGCTGATAGATGGCTTTTTCTAAGATTTTGGAGAGAAACGGTAGATTTGAAATTGGTCTATAATTAGATATCACACAAGGATCAAGATTGGCTTTTTTAATCAGTGGTTTGATAACGGCACACTTAAAGGATTTGGGCACATAACCAAAGGTAAGTGATAAATTTAAAATAATTAGCAGTGGCTCTACAATATTAGGTATCACTTCTTTGAGTAAACGTGTAGGAATTGGATCTAATAAACACATTGATGACTTAGACAAGCTAATCAGTGCAGATAGTTCAGTATTAGTAATTGGGGTAAAAGATTCTAATCTTGATTTACAGCTAATTAAACCGACGTCTTCACCAGTGCTGCATCCGGAAGGTTGCTGAATGGTTCAGTGATGTGATGAGCATCGAGTTTTATGCCTAATGTTTTCTATCTTATCATTAAAGAAAGTCATGAAATCATTACTGTTAAAATTACGCAGAATGTGAGAATCACTTTGTGAGGTTTTTAGTTAATCTGGAAACAGTATTAAAGCAAAATCTAGGATTATTCTTATTTTCTCTTTGATTGAGGAAAAATATTCAGCTTTAACTTTAGTGAGGGCATGCTTATACTCTGCCAAGCAATCTTAAATACTTCCAATTTACTATGTCGCCACTTACGTTCTAAGCTCTAAGCTAAGCTAAGATTGCTTTAAGGTACGGGTCTGGTCATCATACCATTGTGCTAGCCTTTTTTCCCTAATGCGTTTGACCCGAGCAGGAGCATATGAGTGAAACAAGATGATCGGACTCCGTAGGTGTATTAAATTTTAAGTCTGGAAGGTTATTAATAAATGCAGCTGGAGTAGCAGATGTGATAATGCGCGTGGTGTGATAACGAGGCAGTAGGATTTTATTTATTAGAGATAGCTCAAATACTAAAAGATAGTGATCAGAAATCAAATCACTTTGTGAGAAAACATCAAGGTTATCTATATCAATACCAAATGTTAATATTAGATCTAAAGTGTGATTACAGCGGTGGGTTGGCCCATCACATTCTGAGTGATACCCATGGATTCAAAAGCAATTTTAAGTGGATCCTGTTACCGGGGGCCTGGGGGGGCACACCGGAAAAAGGGAAATAACGGACCCAAGTGCAGGGGCCTACACCAAACGGCGGAAAAAAGGGGAAGGAATGCAAAAGAGATCCCGTACGATGAACGTGGGAGCTGCTGAAGACAGCCCGTCACGGGATTCGAAACCAGAGTCACAGGCTCCGAGGGCGAAAACGTTACCGCTGCACCACGGATCCTGTGAACTAAAAGAAAGGAAATGGCAATAAGCCAACGGGCAAACGAAGGAGTCGCTTCCTGGCGAACTCAGACAAAAATAGGGCTTTTAATAAACGTCAGCATGAAAAGGAACACGAAAAGCAAAAGAAAAGGACGGGATATAACCCGTTAAAGCTCTAAACAGAGCGATGGAAAATGAGGCACGCACGGCGCTCTGAGAGCAAGTGAGCGCTATGTGTGTGCGTGGGAAAGCGCTCTGTGTGTGGCAGAAGCGCTGTGTGTGTGTGTGTGGCTGCAGCGCTCGACTGCGCATGTGCCGGGGGGGTTTCTCGGGCCAAGCGCAATCGGCGCGTCTCTAGGACGCGAAGCAAGCATGACAAAGCCCAGGGAAAGAGAGGAAATACTCGTCCCGGGGTGCGGTAAGCACAGGACAAAGCCAGAGGCTATGGGACCCGGGAACGGAGCTTATCGGCGTCCAAACGGAGCGAAGCAAAGCGGACGATGACCGCGGGCGCCTCGGGCAGCGGAAACAAAGAGGTTAGTGGCGTTACCCAACTTTCCCTCACCTAACCATCTACGGCCCTAGCGATTACCTCAAGGCTTTTGCCTCTACGGGATCTCGCCTCCTTCGCGACACGGGGCCACCACTCTCCTTAAACGGCCGAGCCAAAGGGGTAACGCCAAACAAAGCACTCAGAAAAGCAGCGTGTATGACCAGACAGTGCGCCGAAGGCCGGCATTCGGACGCTCATTTTATAGGGGGCCGACCGCGACGTTTAGCTGCCCCGCGGCGGCCCCTAGGGGCGGGAATGCGCCCCTGATATATCCTGCTCATTTTCAAAGTGAATATTAAAATCACCGACAATTAAAGCGTTATTTGTTGAAAGTACTAAGCAGGAAAGAAAGTTAGCAAATTCCTGAAGAAATTCTGAATAAGGACCTGGAGGGCGGCAAATAGTGATAAGCTGGAAAGAGTGTGGTTTTGACTTCCATAACGATGGATCAATCGCATTAAGAATCAGTATTTCAAAATAATTAGCCTTGTAATGGGATTTAGCTGTAACACCTAGC
>JAJAGP010006188.1:0-24183 GCA_025084515.1 Ancistrus triradiatus | reverse complement strand
ATGAAACAATTTCTTTTGTAAAACTGAAATGATACAGAAAGTAGCACCAATTAGACTACTCAATGCTACAGTTGTAAGTATTTAAATGCAACGTACCAAATCCACTACACAACACTTATGATATTGCAGTTAAACGTAAACATGAATTCAACTTACAAGCGATACTTTTCCAAGGCACAAACAACAGAAGGGAATGATGTGAGTGCTGAAGCTGTAAGCAGATCGCATGTAACGTCTAATGGTTCTCTTACACCACACTGAACTGTGACCTGGCGACATCATGTGATTAAATTAACCAATCAAAACAATGGCTGGAATTAAACAAGAAATTAGCGAAGTACTTTAAAACGCCAGTAGGGGGAAGAAAGTACTATATATAAAGGTGACACTAGAACATGACACTAGGATCCCGTTTGATTAGTGATTATAAATTTGTGTGATGAAGCTCTTAATGTTAATCTTATCAGTCAGAAATGTAACGACAGACTAATATAGCATCAGCAGCTTCGCTGCGTTAAGAGCTAGACTTAACCTCCAATCGACCGCGGATGGTATTTAGTGAAAGACGGCGAGTTTAACTCCAGCAAACGATGTCCTTGTGAGTGATGAAGCTGATTTAGTTCATTTTTATTGATGGGACGAAAACTGATCTTCAGTTTCGTTGCTCTTCATTCGAGCTGTGAATCAATTATGCTAAGAGTCTGGGACGTCTGATTTAAAAGATAGACTTCGTTTCACTTTTCCAGCGCTTCAAAATCCTAAAAGTGACAAACTTTTGGCTCAGGTTGGTCATTAATAGCTTCATCTACCAAATGTACAGCATTTAGCAGACACCCTTATCCAGAGCGACTTACAATTGACACAATCTTGCAATCCAAGCAATTGTGGGTTAAGGGCCTTGCTCAAGGACCCGACAGTGGCAACTTGGCAGAGGTGGGATTTGAACCCTTCACTCTGCTGGTCCAGAGTCTAGTACCTAAACCATTAGGCTACCACAGTCCCATTATAGCTTTCATTTCGGCAGTGTTTTACTCATTATAATATGGCTGCTTTTTAGAGCGGGCATTGTTGCTAGGTTACATGTGTACTTTGTTTTTAATACGTTGCAGATTGCACAATAAAAAACTGTTTCATGCATTCTGATGTGTAATTTGTGGGGCAAAGTAAACCTTACAGTAATTAAAGCCTTCATTATACACACACATTATATACAGTAAACAACACACTATACCACAACACTGTGTTGTTGTCAGGTTTCTCATCCTAAAGGTTAGGTAGAGTCCAAATGATCTCATCAAATCAACTTAAAACTCCCTACTCTTTTCTCCTGTCATGTTCTGAGTCCTTATTGATAGTTCTAGTTGTTCAGTTTCATTTTTCAGGTTGGGAACTTTTGTAAAAAAACAAGTGGCCAAAACATTTATTCCCTTCTTTCATTTTCCCAACATGAAAACAATGTTTATTATTTATTACTGTTACTGTAGATTAGGGTGAAGCCATGTTGATAATATCAGCCATCCCAGTTCTCATCTAACTGGAAATTACCATGCTGAAGCTCATTGTTGTACATAAGTCTAAGTGCATTTGTGTTCTGCCGATGCTGTAGGACTAAAACAGGCATCTTTTTTAGTAATTTAATAATACTTTGATCCTTTTTAGTAGATTTGCCTGTATGTTTAACATCACATCAGCATCAATAGCTATTCATGACGGAAGGTTACTTCGATACTATTCAGACACATTCATAATGGGGCAATTTTAGAGTGACCAATTAGCCTATTGCATGCATTTGGAACATGGAAGGAAACCCACACGGACATGAGGAGGACATGCAAACTCCACACAGGTGGATCAAACCCGGGGATATGTGGAGCTATGCGGTAAATGGTAGTAATAGTTTTTAATAAAACAGGTGGGCAAGAGGTGGTGCATTTGATCTGCAACATACGGTGGAACGGGCCATCTACTAAATATCTGTTACTGATTTAACACTGGTTATCCTGGTGATGTTTGTCTATACTAGAATTCATACAGTGCATGCAAGCATGTTCAGTTGACAGTACATCACTTCGCTTGGTACAGGTTGGTTCCCCTCTTTCAGACATATTCATTCATGCCTGAGTCACATCCGACCAAGATGGAGGGTACCACGAGGATTCAACCCGGATCACTGCAGTGGTGGGCTAATATCAACATTCATTAATTAATTTATTTTTAATCCGCTTATCCTAGTCAATTTTGCCGGTCTGAAAAGCCGATGCCTCTTTGGCGGTACAGAGCACAAGGCAGGAACAACCTGACACAGTGTGCCAATCATTGCAGGATACATACACTCACACACCCCCACACACACTCACATACTCACATACTAATTCTGAATGCAGTCAGTACTTTAAATCAAACATCCTGGCTCTTAATGGATTCACAGCTCGACTGAAGAGCAACGAGACTGAAGATCACTTTTAGACCCATCAACAAAAATAAACTGAATCAGCTTCATCCCTCACACAGACGTCATTTGCTGAACTTAAACTCTGCATCTTTCATGAAACACCATGCACGGCTAATCGGGCGTTCATTGATCTGACAGGTTTGTTATCTGTAAGTCCAGCTCTAACCCAGAGAAGCTGCTGATGCTCTGTAACTCTGCATTTCTGACTGATCAGTTTAACATTAAGAGCTTCAACATAAAAATTTATAATCGCTAATCAAACAGGATCCTAGACTTGGCTATAACACCGGGATCTCACTCCGATTTGCTTCAGTCGGTAGAATAGTGGATCTTAGTAACAGCCTGCCTTGTAAACCCGACCCATTTTATTTGCTAAATGTAAATATACTCCGCTTTGCGTCGGGCCTAACAACACCTCTTACCTGTGATATATTCACAATAATGCACATTAGTGATGTGTCGGTCACGACCGATCCGGCTCTAAGAGTCGGCTCTTTGAAATGAACGACGGGAGCCGGTTCCTGATTGCGAGCCGATTTATATATTTTTTTATTTATTGTACATTCCGACACATTGCCTTTTATTGCACTTCTGGTTAGATGCTAAAATACATTTCGTTGCGTTGTACTTGTACATGTGTAATGACAATAAAGTTGAATCTAATCTAATCTAATATTTCTATATTTTATATATACATTATCCCCTCAGAGAGAATCTTTTCTAACACAGATCAGATCATAACAGAAAGGAGAAGCAGGACCAACCCCTCAAAGATGAGATCCTTAGTTTTTTTGAATGCCAATCTTCATTAAAAACTGTAACCTGGATGCTGCTTTTTCTTTCTTTTTTGCACATTTTTATTTCTATTTTGTTTTATTGATGTCTTGTTTCCCTGTATATAGTTGCAAATTTACAAGTAATACACATCAGAGACCTGAGACCAGATTGGACCTGTAATTGAGATGGGTCTTCGTTTTACTGTGTTCCATTGTGAGTATATAAATAAAAAACATATTAATAATAACAAACATTGGATATTATGTGTTTTACATTAGTAATTCATTTTACACATAATTTGGTAATAAATTAAGCTACAAAAAAATCTAAAGAGCCACTTGGGAGCCAAAAGAGCCGGCTCTCTGAAAAGAGCCGGAATTCCCATCACTAATGCACACCCTCTCGTGCCTTATTGCTTTAATATACCACAGTTATTTCCGACCCCGCAATCTGATTGGCTGCCCTGACATTATTGACTGTGACCGACGCTCTATAAATGTTACATTTCTGACTGATAAGTTTAACATTAAGAGCTTCATCATACAAATTTAGAATCGCTAATCAAACAGGATCCTAGATTTTGGTTATAACTTCGGGATCTCAATCTGATTTGCTTCAGTCTATAGAATAGTGTATCTTAGTAACAGCCTACCTTATAAACCCGAACCATTTTATTTGCTGAATGTAAATACATTTTCTTTTTTATACATTAAATCTTAACAACCGATATATTTGTGTTTATTGTCTGTATAATAAACAGTTATGGGTAATTCTGTTCCTCGACTTTAATGACTAAAGAGCTGACGGGGGCAACGATAGAATGGAACTATTTTACCTCGCGGAAGGGTGAGAAACAAATCGTTTTTCTGTCCTATTTATCATAAAATCTAACAATAAATAACGATAACGGAACTGTTGTATAATCGCAATAATACACGAGAGGGAGTGATTTAACGTGAGATATTGGCACGGGTGTTCTGCGACCGCATCACACCCGTGCCAATACCTCCTCACGTTAAATCACTCCCTCTCGTGTATTATTGCGATTATACAACAGTTCCGTAAATATAGTATATTAATATAGTATATTAATAGGCTACGATGAAACTCTGTTGAATCTGTAAAACTCTTTATACAGGACCAACAAATTCCTGTCAGTTTTATTAAAGACCTGCATAATAAAGTTGTTTTTCAGGGTTGCACAAGACTGAAGCAAGTTGTAAACATTTAACCGAGCTACTAATATCCGAGTAGACTACTGAAGCTCTAACAATAACTTTTACTTCAGCCTTACCTTTATAATACTGTTATTGATGTATTAAGTTGAACAAAACCATTTAGATTCCTCGTAAAAAAAAGCTTTAGCAGAGAGATACCAAAAAAGTACAGGAAAGTTTTGAAAAGTTGTCACGAGGAGCGCCTCTTCATGACGTGATAGAGTTTCGGTTTCTCAGTATCTCCCATAGTGACAAAACAAAAGGCGGCGCTTTTGTAAATGTAATCTGACTCCTAATAGACTCCTTATAAAATATTTTGTTACTAAAATTACATGTTACTAAAATCAGCATACGTAATGCACGATGACTCACCGATACCTGCTCACCTGAGCATAAAATAAAAAAGAAATGTGAGATGATGTAATCATGTGTCATCCAATCATAAGAGGTTCTGTGACTAAGAGGGTCCTCAGGCACATGGGTGAGGAAGTAAAATCAGCATCTTCTCACAAGAACATCTACAACCACCCAGCATTACTTGTCGCCTTCATTCTCTGCTGTACATCAAACTGTGCTTAAAAAAAACAGCCTTAAAAGCTATTTCACTACAGGAAAGGCAGTGCTTTAAGTTCCTGGGAAGTTCCAGAAATATTTTAAATTCTACCGGCAATGTACATTTTGTAGACCAGGAACTGTTCCTTACGGTAACCTGATGTTAATTGACAATTTTGACAACATGAAAGGCACCATGTCTGCATTACTTGTAAGTAAAAACTCTTCTATCAGCACTGGAGTTTGAGATGCATATTTGGTTCAATTTAATTTTTGAGATACAGGCAGTTGTGGGTCAGTTATTAGGTTGGTAGGTTGGATAAAATTATTTGTATTTAAAAATAATTGTTAATGACTGAAAAGGCCACTGCGTTGTCTGATTTTTTCTACTTAATATTTTGGTTTTCACTGTTAAACATCATCAATGCATCATTGATGAGCTTAACTAAAGCAGGAGCAATTAATTGTGTTTTAACATTAAACATATAACTGTATTAACAGTTTTATTATGTTTAAACATTTTAGCTACAGTCTAATAAGACTAGTAGAACTATAGTCAAAGGTTAATACAATCTGAAAGCAAATGCAGTTTTCTGATTGTACAAAAATATTCCTTGGTTGAATAACTATAATTTAATTGTAAACAATATAAACAGTTTTATCATTTAATTCCTAATATACCGTTCTAGCACAACCTGGAGTGCTGGAATGCAGTGGTTTCGTTCTCCAGACACTTCTCTTTTAAACCAGAAAGCTTAATTTTAGTCTCATCCATCCACTATTCTTTTTCCTTTATGTCTGGATTGTTCATGTGCCAGGTGATAAGCAACAATTGTTGTGTTCCCCAGATGGAACATTAACATTTTGTTAATGTGAGAGAGGCTTATAGTTGCTTAGAAGTTACCTTGGGGTCCTTTGTGACATTAAGGACTACTACATGCTGTGTTCCTGGAGTGAGCTTTGTTGGTCAACCGAGTAAAAAATAATTAAGTAATAAATAATCAATAATCAAAATTCCTCAATTTGTACACAATGACAGTGGATTGGTAGGGTCCAAAATTTTTAGAGATGGGTTTGTAGCCCTTTTCAGCCATATGGGCATCAACAACACTGTCCTCAGAAATCTCCTTTGTTCTTGATGTGAAAATAAGACTTAACAGATCCCTGTTCTTTAAATACAAGTTCACTCACACCTGATTGCCATCCCATCTGATTTTCACCTTATAATTAACTTCTAATAGAGGTTCACATACTTCAATACATAAGTATTACCTACAGTGGTTCTTGAAAGTTTGTCAACCATTTAGAATATTCTCTAATTCTGTGTATATATATATATATGTGTGTGTGTGTGTGTGTGTGTGTGCGTGCGTGCGTGCGTGCGTGCGTGTGTGTGTGTGTGTGTGTGTGTATGAATACATATATCCAGAATTAGGGAATATTCTGGAGGATTCACAAACTTTCAAGAACCACTGTATGTCATACTATGTATTGCACGCTTACTTTGCAATTATTTTTTCTAACACAAGGATTATTTACAAATTATTAACTTTTTTGGTGCTTCCTAATGCACGTGACATCCTACGCGCGACAGGGAGTGTCTTTAGAGTTGCCTCATAAATCAGTGCTCTGTTTCGACAGCAGAGAGGTTTAACTTTCGTCTCGATCTAGATCTCGGGTATCGACACCAATCCGGATGACTCTGGATATGAAATTTGACATTACGTTTTTGACGTGTTCGTTACTTCTTCTCAGTGGAGCTTCTTGTTACTGTAAGTACACTTTTCGTATAATTTCATACTTACTTTACCGCTGCTATGAAAACAAGATAATTCATTCATTCATTCATTCATTCAGAGAACACGTATGAAGAGTATGAAGTTTTACCAATAGATCTCAAAGTAATCACGTTGTAACTGATTCACGTACCAATGAACTGGTTTATATTATGGAAAGTTGACATTTCATGGCAAGGTGAGTTACTTCAGGTAAAGTTGAACATTAGGTTTGGAGATAGCAGAAGAAAGAAAATACTGAAGAAGTGGTGGGTTTAGTTTTGAAGCAGGAAAGTGAGGAACATTTATGGACCCTTATGAAAATTAACCATGTTTTTCTATGGTAGTTTATAGTGACTATGGTTATTGTATAGCTAACTGTGATTCTGATATGAACTACTAAGGTATCTTATGCTAACTCTGTTTATATTATGGTTCTGCCTTGGTTGTACTGTGTTTGTTTATAGTAACTGTGGTTATTATGTATGTACAATTCTACTATGACTAAGGTCTCTTATAGCAGCTACACTGCCCGGCCAAAAAAAAAAGGTCACCACCTAAATTTAACTAAGCAAGTAGTTAAATAGTCAAAAAAAGACACAGAGTCCAGACCTGTGCTGGGGAGTTGGCCAAATATCTCATCACCAATACAAGATCTTGGGGAAGAAATAATGCAACTCTGGACATAAATAAATGTTGTGACATTGCAAAAGCAGTTCTGTCCAGAGTTATTTATTTTAATTTTTACATTCATTTTTCCCCAAGATCTTGTATTGATGATAAGAGATTTGGACCACCGCGCAAAGTCTTCTCCAGCACATCCCTCAGTGGGGTTCAAATCTGGATTGTGGCGTCTTAGTTAAATCTAGGTTGTGACCTTTTTTTGGCCCGGCAGTGTATGTTTATACTATGACTCTGCCATGGTTTTGCTATGATGGTATATCATAACCATGGTTACTGTATAATTAATTATGATTCTAACATCACAGTACATTCTACCAGTATTCAAATGCATAACATGATTGCATTACAAATTCCAATCAATTACACCAATTACTCATTACTTGCACCGTATAGAATTTTAATATTAATATGTAGATTTTAACATAAAAAAACATTATTTAATCATCATACAATATTACTTCATGCATCAAAATAGTCAAACACTGTATAAAACATCAGTTAAACAAATGTTCATTTTGACATCAAGTCTCTCATCTAACATTTATGTAAACAGAGAAGTTTTGCAGCATCAAAACTAATTGAATTGGTTTCAGCTGAATCTACTAGAGAAACACTTTCTTATGACCATAGTTTAGCAGTAGTATTTAACAGAGATAATATAGTAACCATTCAGAGATTTCAGGAGTGGCATGGTGGCACAAGCAGTTTGAGAGTGCAGGAGATTGAGGGGTGAAGACGAGCACTGTTACAGAGATGGAAAAAAGATGTTCTGAGCAGAACCCTAATGTAAGGTTGAACAGACAGGACAGGATCAACCTAAGTTAGGTTCTGTTGTGGAAGCTTTTATGGCTCACTGTCTAAGTTAAGTGTGAAGCCAGTGGAATTGAGCAATCCCAGATTTGGGGCCAATGAATAAAATTTCAGTTTAATCAGTGTTTAATTCCAGAATGTTGCACTCCATCCATTGTCTGAGGTCTTGAATACAGGGCATCAGGGCAGGACGTGGCAGATTTGTTATTATTGCTGCTGACAGATCTGAATACCATCCCCATAATAGTGGGAATGAGATCCATAACGGCAGATAATCTAACCAATGGGTAATATTTAAATGTTGAAAGTAGAGGGCCAAGGACTGAACCCTGGGGGACACCTTGTGTAACAACACTGATCATTGAATTATGCTTGCCAAAGGCAACAAGTTGAAATCTGTTAGTAATATAGATATGCCCAGGTGAGGGCAGTATCATTAATGCAAATTGTAGAAAGAGCATAATCAGCTACATCCTGATTAACTGTGCCAAATGCATCACTTAGATCTAGAAGGAGTAGAATGATCATTAAGAACCCTTAGTAGGGCCATCTTACTGATATACATTGTACAAAAGCAGGATTGGAAAGGATCAAATAGATCATTGTTAATCAAAAAAGACTGAAACTGAGTAGCAGTGACCTCTTCTAACAACTTGGCAAAAAAGAGTAAATTGGAGATATGATGGTAGTTTGAGGATAGCTGTATCAATGTATTTGCTGTAACAGTCAATACCGTGGTGATCTGGGATCAAGCCATTACCAAAAACATTGCTTTTAGAATGACTTAATCCTAATCGATTTGAGATTCAGTTCATGGTCAGATGTCCTGACACTTATCTTTAGAATTTAATTCAAAACTAATTGTTCCATCAGTGATGGCAAGCCGTCTTTTTGCAGAAAAAAAATAAAGTCCCAAACTGTGATACTACCACCGCCAAGTTTGTAGATTACCCATAACTTATGACTAATCATGAGTTAAGGTCCTCTGTACCATATGATCATTAGTTACAACAGCTGACTCAGTGCATGACCTTGTTGTCTGCTGTGTCATTTGACACTGTTTATCAGTGATGTAAGTAGTAAGTCTTTTTTAAGTAGATCTACTTGAATCTAATGTGTGCTGATAGACCTTCCATTTGTTTTTCCACAGTTGATTTTGAGGTCACAGTTCCCAGTCATGGACAGCTGGGTGTGTATGGAGAGTCACTGGTCCTGTCCTGCACATTCCCAGTGAGCGGCTCATGGGACGAAGTGAGCACAGTCATCACATGGCAGCGGCATCATGAGGTGGTGCACAGTTTCTACCATGGCAAAGATCAGATGCAGCACCAGAGTGGACAATACACCGGTCGCACTAGTCTGTTCTACGAGGAGATGAAGAAGGGTAATGCATCCCTCAGACTGGAGCGGGTCACACTGGATGATGTTGGGGAGTACACCTGCTCTGTTAGCACACAGGTGGGCAGCCAAAGGAAGAGCTTTCACCTCAGAGTAGCAGGTAAGAGCACTTTGTTATTAGACTGTTAAAATGAGCTTTTCTGTAAAATTTGTTTTGTGTAATATTAAGGTATACCACATTGTTAAGAAACTATTTATGCAGATTTGGACATTTTATGGATTTATGCAAACTTGCTACATCGTTATGTACATGTATACTTATACAGAATATTAGAACAGAATTGATGCAGTTGAAATATTTAGACTGAAAGGAAAACCATTAAATGTCACTTTTCATTGTCTTCAATGTCTTAGCCTACTACCCCGAGCCTCATCTGCACATTTCTCTGTTGAATGACGGTCACGTGGAGGTGCTGGTGACCTCAGAGGGTGGATACCCATCACCTTCACTGCAGTGGCTGATGGGAAGCGCGAGCGACGTCACAAATGACACAGACACGCAGCTCTGGCAGGACGAAAACACGCAGCTGTACAGGGTGAACAGTAAGCTGAACTTGACCGGCAGCGTGAACTCCTCGATTACATTTATCCTGAAGAACCAAGAGCTCGGTCAGGAGATCCGGAGAAACATCGATCTCATCTCAGGTCAGATATCCAGCCAGCACACGATTCTGGAACAAATGGTGCTCAGTTTAGGCACTTGTGGGAGGGTGTGGCAAGTGTATTGTGGGCAGGGGCAGAAATCCCAGCAAGGATTTTCCCTGGGAAAAAGAGAGTTGTCCCCCAAAGAAACCATTGTAAATGTAACAGTACAGAAATAATATATAATTATATGCACTGAAAGAACGAATTATAGACCCAAACATTCGTTTTAGTTTTGAAGGATTGCATTCCTTCCTTCATATGATAAACAGTGGTTTGGTCCACAAACCCACACAGATTTTATTTAATACTGTTACAATTGATAAATTGGAAGGTATTGTACATATTTAAGTTGCCATACAGTTGGTGTTATAATTGTCCATAGCTTGTAGACAACAACAGTAAGTTAATATTTCTTAGGAGTATTTGGTTTGATGTAGTTTGGTGATTTGTTGAAGTATTTCTTCTGCTTTTGTAACTGTACTTAAAGCTCAGTATATGTTCTTCTAAAGCTAATGTAGCAGACTCTGAGATTAGACCAATGCTTCTCAATTAACATTATGTTGATTGAGACAACCTTGATGTGGAGCAAATTTGGCCAAACTGTTGCCAGCCACCATAAACATTAATCACGGCATTCAGATTCAGGGCCACATCTGATCTATAAGTAATCCACTATAGGTAACTGTGCAGGATTTGAGTTTTGGGTGCAGTTCTGGCTGAGTACTGGCAGCCGGATTTGGTTGAAGTCTTCGGAGTCATTGCATGTGCATAATTTGGCTGATGAGAATGGCAAGTGTGGCATGAGTGACTGGGCTGTCACTCACTCGCTCTCAGGGTATCTTAACTTATTTAATGAAGTTGAATTCATTCACTTATTAGTTTGCCAAGTAAGGTATATAATGAATGATCTCATGCCTGGCACTACAGTAGTTGAAAATTTGCACTGAATTAGTAATGGAACCCTTTTATATGGATCTGATGTTGTTAAGTTATAACGCATTAGTAATTATTTTCTTCTAGTACAATAATCAGTATGTTACCTAACTAGTCTACTTTAAGATCAGTGACATCTTCATGCAATTTGTTACCATGGATGAAATGGGGGGGAACAAATTCAGCACTCATTTATTGAACATTCCAACAACCTTGAATTGCTTCTGAAATGCATGATATTGCAAAAACAGAATAGTTACTGCTATACTTCTATAAAAAATATTCACAACTGTTAATGTTTTCATTTACAGAAAATCGAGGACCTGAGAACAAACTGCAACCACTAATCATTGGACTTTCCGTGACCCTTGGAGTCACATACCTTATTGGGCTCATTGTAATCTTTTGTATCCGAAGACATCGGAACAGAAAGAAAAAAATGAGGATGATATTTCAAGGTTAAGACCTTCAGTGGCTTCGAATGACCAGGTGACACTTAAGATGCCTTTAACAGTAGACACAGATGATTTTACAGCATGGCTACCTGGAGCATAACATCCGATCACATGTAAATCCAGGGTCCGACAATGTTTCCTTATTACTTAACCCATAAATGACTTTGAAAGATTCATTAGCCAAAATTATGGATGAAGAATGAGGCATGCAGCCATCTGAGACTCAGCAAGCAATGAGAGGAGGCAGAGTGAAGCAGTGGTGAGTCAGCGTAGGATGATCAGCGTCCACCCCTATGAACCAGCGTGCAGAGAGAAGAACCAGCGTGCAGAAACGTGAGTCACAGAGAGAGGCTCAGTGTAAGCACAGACTGGATCTGTGCTGTGCTGAAGTGTTAACAAATTTACCTAAGTGAACACTGAACTGACCTTAGCATGGACTACAAATGAAATACCTGCATAACTGACAATCATTTGTCAGTAACGGAGGCTGCCAGGGTTTCCTTTAGATAGCAGTAAAATAAGGTGAAATTTCCCTATGCTATAAGGATGGTCCCAGCACTTATTACACATCTGACTATAGTCAGAAAGACTGGAATTCATAGTAAATTTAAGTAGGCAATTTTTAATTGTGTTTTTTTTTATATATATATATATATATATATATAAAGATTAAAAAAATGTTGTTTTAATTTATTTATTTGTCACAGGCAGTATGTTTTGTTGAAATATTTCTATTAGATAACATTATGCAATACTATTTGTCAGATAACAAGTGCAGATTTTATAAATACTTGCATTGTTGCACCTTTGCTATGAGTCACTAAGTCACTTTTTGGGGGGGGGGGGAACATCTGTTGAATGTATATGATGCAGCACTTTTGGTGTTATCTGCATCTAATTTGGGTGAATATACTTTTAACCACATGTTGTGCTGTAGAGCAGCAAATGATAAAGCAGGTTCTTTAAAATGATGTATTTTATGTTTTTTGGGCGCAGAGGAAATGTATCAGACCATGAATGTATTATAAGGATCAGAGAGTTAGGTGAACATTCAGGTTTCTACTACTGTTCTATTTCAGTGGGGTCTGCTCTCTGCTGTCCCCCAAGAATTGAGGGTTCTGGACGCTTGTTTTTATAACCATACTTGATTTTATACAGCAGCACATCTTCCTGTAACTGCATGTGCCTTGTGAATTACACAAGTCTAGGGTTGGTTCCCGTCTTGCGCCTGGTGCTGCCGGTTAGGCCCCGGCCCCTCACAACCCTGAATTGGGTTAAGCGGGTGTGGAAACTGAACAAACTCTACAATAAACCAGACCAAGTGTGCATTACTGGTGTTACTTTAAATCACGATTAGACTGAATAACAGAAGGACTGGATCCTTCTATCAGACCATTATAGAAACAAAAAAGGTATAAGCTAACATAGTAATGCTTACGAAGAACACAAAAGTAGTGTTGAATTTCAGATAGAATCTGTGAAATGTGAATTTTTTTTTTAAACCCACTGGATCTTTTTAAATCAGTTATTATGTGTGATCATCATGCACTATGGTTATATTTGTTTATGGCCAAATGTAAAAACCAGCTTATTCATAATGAATATGAAAACAAGATGGATAAAACAAAACTAACAAAAGCTGCAGCATCACTTTCTGTATTATCATGTTTACACAAACTGTAAAGCAGTTCCAGAGCCTGAAAGCTGCAATAGACTATTCACAGTTCATTTTCCAGTCATCCTACCATCAAGAATCCAAAAATTATATTGAAATATTTTTTCTGGAGTTTGGATTATTATTTAATTCGCAGTTATTTATTCTACTAAATCTGTGTTTACAAACTTGTGGAGACGTTACTGCAATTAATATGAACATTCCTGTTCCTCTTACTTTTGTTTGAATTTGAAATATGTGAATTGTTGAAATTACATGTTGTTCTTTTCATTCCATAAAACAGATCTGAATGTCTACACTGTATAAATCCTAGAACTTTCCCGTGTACATGTACATTCAGTATCAATTTCAGAGTGTTAAGAATAAATGAGTTTGAATAAAACAATGTCTTAAAGTGAAAAACCTTTGTACACATTTTTGTAATTTCTATGATGTAATTTCTTATAATTGACTAGAATTTCTTGTATAATATACAGTTACCAACCCCTTTGTGTTTAGCTATTGTTGTGCAAGTCACAGGTAGAAAGAAGTGGGATATCAATATTCAAGTCAAGAAATGAATGTAACTTTATATTAATTACCGATGAAGTGGTTTTTTTGTTTTTATAAGTCTGTCTTTCATATGTAAGTGTCAACAATTATCATGTTTGGGGGGAGCCAAAGTAATTTGATGTGGGTGGAGCTGCGAATGTCTCTATCTCTGGCCAGACAGACATGTGCAGAACACCTCAGATATGTTCCTCAGAACTATCTTGCAGTAATTGGTATTCTTTCAAGAGCTGGTGGCAAACAAGCCTGCCTTACTCCATCTTACACCTTTCTAACTATTAGCTGAGGACTACACGATGAAGATTTTCTTCTCATACCAGTGTCACAACTCTTACTCTACCAATGGCCGTAACCTGATTTTTTCCTTGGTAAGTGCTATTTGGTGGGGTAGTGTCAAGTGGCACAAGCAACAATAGGACTGTGGTAGTCTAGCGGGTAAGGTACTGGACTATAGCCCAAAAAGTTCAGAGTTCAAATCCCATCTCTGCCACTGTTGGGTCCTTGAGCAAGGCCCTTAACCCACAATTGCTTGGATTGTAAGATTGCATCAATTGTAAGTTGCTCTGGTTAAGGGCTTCTGCTAAATGCTGTAAATGTAAGTCTGATTCACATTATATTGTAGGTGACTTGCCAAAAAATAACGTAGTAATTAGGAATTGTTTTGTCGGTAACATGGGTACCTACAAAACCTCAGGTACATCGGTTTTCTCCCACATTCCAAGCGCGTGTTAGATCATGCTGTCTCTCTGAAGTGTCTCAGTCCGTGACATAGAGAGAGTGTGAAAAGTGAGTGAATGAATCACTGTTGACTAGAAGCTTGAGAGTTCAAGTCCCAACTCTGCCAAAATAACTACTGTTGGGCGCATGAGCAAGGCACTTGATCCTCACATGCTTGGATTGTTGCAACTGTAAGATTGTATCAACTGTAAATCTGTAAATTTAAATTCTTAATGAAATCTGAGACACAATACAAAATTTCATCTAATCATTATAAACTCTATCCAGATGCTCCAAGGTCATAGATCTTCTCTTGTGGGCTCTTCCCTTTAACCCACCAACAAGGTTTTAGTGTGCTTATTTCAGGGCATTAAATTAAAAAAAAAAAAATAATAATAATAATAATAATAATAAGCTAGAAGAAGGACATGAGTGAAAATTCTAGAGATGGGTTTTTAGGACAGTTTAAACTTGGAGACAGAGGCAGTGAAACATAGAGAGGGAGAAAAGGAATTCCAAAGCATGTCAAAGGATCTCAGATGACCATTTACCCATTTTATGTGGCTTTGAATGTATGTCTTACTGAGAAAACTGTTACTGAGGGAAAATACCCCATAACATGACAGATCCTCCACCACACACCTTTTTGTCTATATAACTATTAGTGTTATAGTCAAGACCGCTAGAGATGAGTCTGAGTTAAGACTAAGACCGGGACCAGATTTAGATTTTTTTCATCATTTAAGAATAAATAGAAAAAAAATTAGTTTGTAATTCACTTTGCACTCATTACTGTATACATTATTTAATAAAATGTAATTATAATTATTAATAAATAATATTAGATTTCATCATAGATTTTGTAAAATATACATTAAATAATACAGTGGGGCACAAAAGTATTTAGTCAGCCACTGATTGTGCAAGTTCTCCTACTTAGAAAGACGAGAGAGGTCTATCATTTTCATCACAGGTACACTTCAGCTATGAGAGAGAAAAAGAGAAAAAAAATCCAGGAAATCACATTGTAGGATTTTTTAAGAATTGAATTGTAAATCATAGCGGAAAAAAGTATTTGGTCACCCACAAACAAGCAAGATTTATGGCTCTCACAGACCTGTAACTTCTTCTTTAAGAAGCTCTTCCGTCCTCCACTCATTACCTGTATTAATGGCACCTGTTTGACCTCATTATCTGTATAAAAGACACCATGAATAAAATTGTAGACCTGCACCAGGCTGGGAAGAGTGAAGCAGGTTGGTGTGAATAAATCAACTGTGGGAGCAATTGTACAAAAATGGAAGATATACAAGACCATTGATAATCTCCCTCGATCTGGGGCCCCATGAAAGATCTCATCCTGTGGAGTCAAACTTATCATGAGAACGGTGAGCAAAAATCTCAGAACTACACAGAGGGACATGATGAATGACCTGCAGAGAGCTGGGACCAAAGTAACTAAAGGCTACCATCAGTAACACACTATGCCGAGAGGGACTCAGATCCTGCAGTACCAGGCGTGTCCCCTTGCTTAAGCCAGTACATGTCCAGGTCTGTCTGAAGTTTGCCAGAGAGCATATAAATGATCCAGAGGAGGATTGGGAGAATATCATGTGGTCAGATGAAACCAAAATAGAACTTTTTGGTAAAAACTCAACTCGCCGTGTTTGGAGGAAGTAGAATGCTGAGTTGCATCCCAAGAACACCATACCTACAATGAAGCATGTTGGTGAAACATCATGCAAAGGGGACAAAACGACTGATCCGTGTTAAGGGAAGAATGAACGGGGCCATGTATCGTGAGATTTTGAGCCAGAACCTCCTTCCATCAGTGAGAGCATTGCAGATGGAACGTGGCTGGATCTTCCAGCATGACAATGATCCCAAACACACTGCTTGGGCAACAAAGGAGTGGCTCCGTAAAAAGCATATCAAGGTCCTGGAGTAGCCTAGCCAGTCTCCAGACCTCAACCCCATAGAAAATCTGTGGAGGGAGTTGAAAATCCGTGTTGCCCCAAAACAGCACTGCTCTAGAGGAGATCTGCATGGAGGAATGGGCCAAAATACCAGCTACAGTGTGTGCAAACCTGGTGAAGACTTACACGAAACGTTTGACCTCTGTCACTGCTAACAAAGGTTACATTACAAAGTATTTTTTTATTAAGCAATGAAGTAATGAAGTAAGCAATGACTATACAGAACAGTATCAATATTAGAACTGATCTGTACACAGTACAGTATAATTACAGTGTCAGATTAGTTCTACTATTGATACTTTTCTGTATAGTCATTGCTTACTGTGTGTATTGCATTGTGCAGAAATATGAGTCAAGAACACCAGGTAAGTTCCCAGAGCTTCCTTGTTCCCTATGATTTGAGTGAATTTCCTAGCAGTGATAAATCAAGAATGGCTGTGTTCCAGTCTGTCTTTTGAAGTACCAACCATTTCCTGTTCCAAATTTGGCAGACGATTGCAGTACGTTATTTTGTGTAGGGGTTCATGGAATTTTTAATCCAACTTTAATAACTGTCCTAACAAGACAACTATCAATTCGAAAGGATGCATGTCAGTACAGGTTTCCACCACTGTGTCAGACTATGTCAGACTGTGTAATATGACTGTTAATCATGGTCATTTCAACACATCTTTAGTAACTCAAATAATAGGCATTTGGCAATATTATAACTCTGACAGGACTACTGAACAATGCACATTGAAATATGCAGAGAACATTTCTTATGACCTGCTTTTTTGAAACTTGATGAATTATATGAAATTAAATAAAAATAATAGTATGGAAATTACAAACAAAATCCATTGTGTTAAAAGTCAAACCCAGTGACATTTATGACGATCTTTGGTTCTTAGTTGGCAAGATCTTTGTTGTTCCATGTTTATTCATATTATGCTCTGTTGATAGAGCATTTTTATTGTCCAAACAATAGAATGACGTGTTAATGCGTAGTTCCAACAGTAAATAGTGAACAATAAAGTGTCTCAAGAACTCAAAAGAGGAAGCCTTCTAACTTTATGGAGAGGAATTTGTACCAAATTCAAATTCAGTCACAACAGTGAACAATATGTTATTCAAACATTATTTCTCCATAGGGATATGCTGAATAGATGTCATGCTTGTTACGGTTCGCCATATTAAAAGGCTGGCGAACCGTGAAAACAAAAGTATCAAGGGTTTTAGGAACCAATATGCAGTTAGCTCCAGATGGAAATTGTGAACCAAAATATAAATAAATAAAATAAAATAAATATACAACAAATAGTAAGTAAATAAAACAACAAAGAAACTGCTTCAGCGGCTGAGGATAAAACCCTGGGCAGACGCGTGGGTTGATGTTGCTTTAACCCAACGCGTCACTCAGCCAATGAAGACACGGAAACAACAACCTAACTTAGGGAACCCCTAAGCTGAGATGCACTCAGCTCCACTGCGGCAACGACGTAAGCGGGTCTGCGCCTGCGCAGAGCGACAGAACCCGAGCGGAGCATTCGTGGCGTCCTTTCGAAACACGATCGCATGGGGACTGCTACTTCCCGCGATCGCTCAGAGGAGGGGGGACTTAAAACCCAGATGGCGGGCAGCAAGTGAGGAAGAAGGCAGGGCGCACGTGTCGCCAAAATCTTACCTCCAGATCTTCTGATCCGTACAATAACCTCTCCCCTAAGCCGGAAAAGGTCCTTACTGCTTTCCCTAGTTGCCGAAGCGAGGAAACAGCAGATGAAACAAAAGCGTGACACGCGAACATGAAAACAATGCCAATGAAAAAGGTCAGCACTAGTCGCCTGACTGGGCGACCAGATGCCAATGACCTTGGCACCGAGGTTGATTAAGGTGACCTGGACACGGGAATTGCCGCAAATGACCACGACGCAGGGATCGGGGGTAACGACTGTAGCGCGGAGGTCGTCGCAAACGACCGAGCCGCACATGGCTCAAACGACTCAGATTCGGAGCTAATGTGCTCGGGTACGGAGCTAAGGGGTGTGGCGTGCTTAGGTATGGAGCTGGGCAGCGCTAACTGCTCAGGTATGAAGCTAACGTGCTCAGGTACGGAGTTAAAGGGCACGGTGAGCTTAGGTATGGAGCTGGGTGGCGCTAACTGCTCTGGTACGGAGCAAAGGGGCACAGCGAACTCAGGTACGGAGCTAAAGGGTGCGGTGTGCCCAGGTCTGGTATAAACCGGACACGAGGGAGGTGACGAGCTGTAGAACCAGCCCTCTTCCTGGCCCGCTGTATTAGGCAGGTGTCTGCACAGATGGCTAAATCATACAGATCATCTGGGGAAGCAGGGTCTGGGGAAAAAAAACAGCTCATCCCTAACCTCCTCACTAAGCTGCACTTAAAAATGTCCATTAATGCCTTGTCACAGAAAACTCCACCGCCAGCTGGCAGAAATCTTCCACATATTCTGCTACTGCCCTGGGACCCTGGGAGATATCAAAAATACAGGGAGGATGGGCAGGCCATACCTGTGGGTGGGGGTCCCTGTAAGTGGTAGGCAGAGGCAGATCTGCAGGGTCGGGAAGCCCATCAGGCTCAATACCTGGGCCAAAGGTAATAGATGGCCAAAGCAGCTCTAAAGGAGCCCTGGGTAGGTGCCGGTGCCTTCTGCGGCGGGTACTGAGCAGCTCTCCAGGGTCGGGTAGCCATACCAGGTCGCTGAAGGGATCATAGCAACTGACTGGACACCCAAAAGCTAAGTGGGACCCAACCAGAGACTGACAACCCCATACTGGAGATCCAGGAGCTAATGCTGGGTCCAATTACTGGTCGCACCATTCTGTTATGGTTAGCCATATTAAAAGGCTCGCAAACCATGAAAACAAAAGGAATTTAGGACCCAATATCCAGTTAGCTCCAGATGGAAATTGTGAACCAAAATCTAAATAAATAAAAGAAACTAAATACACAATAAAAAGTAAGTCAATAAAACAACAAAGAAACTGCTTCAACGGCTGAGGATAGAACCCTGGGCGGACACGTGGGTTGACGTTGTTTTAACCCAATGCGTCACTCAGCCACTGAAGACACAGAAACAAAAGTCTAACTTAAGGAAGTGCCCTGAGATGCACTTACAGCATAGCTCCACTGCGCCAATGGTGTAAGCGGGTCTGCGCCTGCGCAGAGCAACAGAACCCGAGTGGAGCATTCGCGAAAACAACTCATGGTTCTCCCGTGGTGTCTAGGAGCATGAGGAGGACGCGAAGCAAAAGAACAAGGCTGATTAAGAGACAGCACGGCGTCCTTTCGAAGCACGATCGCATGGGGAGCGCTACTTCCCGCAATTGCACAGAAAAGGGGGGACTTAAAGCTCAAATGACAGGCAGCGAGTGAGAAAGAAGGCGGGACACACACGTCGCCGCAGTGAGCGAGCCAATACCGCCGAGGAAGACGGCGAGATCTACACTAAATCTATGCCTTATCTTACCTCCGGATCTTCTGATCCGTACAATAAGCTCTCCTCTAAAGCGGAATAGGTCGTTACTGCTTTCGCGGCAGACAAAAACAATAAGCATGATGTGCAAACATGAAAACAGGCGTAGTGAATGCCCAGATGGGTCAATGGTGCGACACCTGACTACGCTCAGGGACATTCTTAACTATCTGAGCTATCAGGTGTTGCTAATATTGCAATCACGCAGTCTAAGTGGTGCACGTGCGATCGCATCAAGCATGCCAAGGCCGAAAACTAAGTTGACACTGACACTCCTAACATTACTAAAAAGCAAAAATCTCTGTTACTTTATTGTCCCAAAAGAAAAACAAATATCTCCCTCAATCTCCCTCAATCTGGGGCCCCATGCAAGATCTCATCCCGTGGGGTCAAAATGATCATGAGAATGGTGAGCAAAAAATCCCAGAACTACACGGAGGGACCTGCGGAATGACCTGCAGAGAGCTGGGACCAAAGTAACAAAGGCTCCATCAGTAACACACTACGCCAAGAGGGACTCAGATCCTGCAGTGCCAGGCGTGTCCCCCTGCTTAATCCAGTACATGTCCAGGCCCGTCTCAAGACTGCCAGAGAGCATATGGATGAAAAAGACAAGTATTTGGAGAATATCATGTGGTCAGATGAAACCAAAATAGAACTTTTTGGTAAAAACTCAACTCGTCATGTTTGGGGGGAAAAGAATGCTGAGTTGCACCATACCTACTGTGAAGCATGGGGGTGGAGACATCATGCTTTGGGGCTGGTTTTCTGCATAGTGGACAGGACGACTGATCCGTATTAAGGGAAGAATGAACAGGGCCATATGTTATGAGATTTTGAGCCAAAACCTCCTTCCATCAGTGAGAGCACTGAAGATGGAACGTGGCTGGGTCTTCCAGCATGACAATGATCCCAAACACACCGCTCAGGCAATGAAGGAGTGGCTCCATAAAAAACATTTCAAGGTCCTGTCTACAAGCCAGTCTACAGACCTCAACCCCATTCTCATTTTGTCTCTCATAGTTGAAGTGTACCTATGATGAAAATTACAGACCTCTCTCATCTTTCCAAGTAGGAGAACTTGCACAATACTTTTTTTCCCCACTGTATGTATACTATTGTGTTATATTCTATATTTTTATATTCTCTGTTTAATTATACTTTTTACAATATTGTATTCAATAATTTTTTTATTGTCCATATGTTATTACAGTTTATTTTATTTATTATATTTTCTTTAAATATGATTTCTCTTAATTTTTATATTTAGTTTCTGTGTATTTCAAATATGACTATAAACTTATTAAGGAACTTAACTCTGACATATCTAGGCTACTCAAGGAGTTTATATCCCTTTTTGAGTCTCAGTCCTCCCAGGGATTTTTCCTTGTAACATTTTGGGTGATCTTCCTCGCCAATGTCACCCTAGGCTTGGTCAATTAGGGCTGTGGGTCTATATAGCTGTAAAGCTGTCTTAAGACAATGTTCTGTAATAAAATGCACTATATAAAAAATTTGCCTTTGAATTTGAAAAAAACATAAATCAATCATTAGAAGGGTTCCCGACATACTTCTGGCCATATAGGTTAAGTAGCACATGTTTCCTCAATATTGGATGGCACACCTACAGACTTTAAAAAACACTAGTCATTTGATACACATGACTCTTCTTACCAAGGAAATGATTTCGTTTTACTTCCCCTGAAATTTCCTGTTAATAGTCTGGGGTTGTTCCAGCATGTACCAGAAAAACAGGAGAGACTTGTCAAATATAATGTGCTAAGCGGGAACAACCCCAAACAGGACATCAATCTGCCAATATTTATATAACTTATCTGCCAATACTCAAGTAGAGAGAAGGGAAATTATAGGGGTCTTTTGCTAGGGGGGAACACATGAGAAGCAGGAGGGCAGGAGACTAAAAGTTTAATTTTTTCTTTCCATTTGATCTCACTGTTGACTGCTTAAGCCAGTACATGTCCAGGCCTGTCTGAAGTTTGCCAGAGAGCACAGGGATGATCCAGAAGAGGATTGAGAGAATATCATGTGGTCAGATGAAACCAAAATAGAACTTTTTGGTAAAAACTCAACTGGAAAAAGAAGAACGCTGAGTTGCATCCCAAAAACACCATACCTACTGTGAAGCATGGGGGTGGAAACATCTTGCTTTGTGAGATTGTGAGATTTTAAGCCTAAACCTCCTTCCATCAGTGAGAGCATAGAAGATGGAATGTGGCTGGGTCTTCCAGCATGACAGTGATCCCAAACACACCGATCGGGCAACAAAGGAGTGGCTCCGTAAAAAGCATTTCAAGGTCCTGGAGTGGCCTAGCCAGACTCTAGACCTCAAGGCCATAGAAAATGTGTGGAAGGAGATGAAAGTCTATGTTGTCCAGAGACAACCCCAAAACATCACTGCTCTAGAGGAGATCTGCATGGAGGAATGGGCCAAAATACCAGCTACAGTGTGTGCCAACCTGGTGAAGACTTACAGAAAATGTTTGACCTCTATCATTGCCAACAAAGGTTATGCTACAAAGTATTGAGTTGAACTTTTGTTAGTGACCAAATACTTATTTTACACCATGATTTACAGTGAAATTCTTTAAAATCCTACAATGTGATTTCCTGGATTTTTTTCTAAGTTTGTCTCTCATAGTTGAAGTGTGCCTATGATGAAAATTACAGACCTCTCTCATCTTTCTAAGTAGGAGAACTTGCACAATCAGTGGCTGACTAAATAACAGGTTGTAGAGTTTGTCTCATGCTACCGTGTGAAAGCACCACCAACATTCAAAAGTGACCAAAACATCAGCCAGAAAGCATAGGTACTGAGAAGTTGTATGTGGTCCCCACCTGCAGAACCACTCCTTTATTGAGTTTGTCTTGCTAATTGCCAATAATTTCCACCTAGTGTCTATTCCATTTGCACAACAGCATGTGAAACTGATTGTCAATCAGTGTTGCTTCCTAAGTAGACAGTTTGATTTCACAGAAGTTTGATTTACTCGGAGTTATATTGTGTTGTTTAAAGAAAAAGTTACAGGTCTGTGAGAGCCAGAAATCTTGCTTGTTTGTAGGTGACCAAATACTTATTTTCTGCCATGATATCCAATTACATTTTTAAAAAATCCTACAATGTGATTTCCTGGATTTTTTTTCTCCTTTTGTCTCTCATAGTTGAAGTGTACCTTTGATGAAAATTACAAACCTCTCTCATTTATCTAAGTCGAAAAACTTCCACAATCAGTGACTGACTAAATACTTTTTTGCCCCACTGTATATGTCGACACTTGATGTCCAAGATCAAGTCCTTGGGTTGCTCACTACTGGATGGTGGGGTGAACACTCTGGAGGGTGGAGGAGATCACTCGTTGTGCTCCTCGTCCACCTGCAGAAATGCATTAACCCATGCCTACAGAGAACAGAACACAGAGTCAGAATAATCTTCATCTCTTTCAGATTGAGACAGGCCTGAGGTCAGTCTCTGACTGAGCAGTGCTGCACATTACAGCATCTTACCAGCCTCTCCAGGTTAGGATCACGGGTTTGAATGGTGTGCCAGTCCGCTGTTGGAATTCCGGGAAATGATATCAGGCCGGAGCTTTGAGTGCAGCGGGTCTTCATGAAAAATGGCTTCATCCATTTCACACAGCACTTAAGATCACGTCACTTCAGTCCTGAGAAACAGATAAACACACACACATCAAAAGGACTGTCCTGATACATCAGTGTGTTACATCCTATTCCAATTCCGTCTGGAATAGTTATATCACTAATGTCAAGTAGAGATATTTATTGATCCTTCCAGATCATGTCAAGTCCAGCTGTTTTTGCAAAATGATAAGACCCCTACACTGGTTACCAGCTCACAGATATACAGTATGTAAGTGTGAGGTCGCTTCTCACCTGAGACTCTCATGGCGAGCTCTCGTGATGTGAAATGGTAGAGAGCCGCCACTGCCAGCAGACTGTTGGAGTATTTCAGGCTTCTCATATCCAAACTGCAGAAATCCAACAGCTATAAGAGGAACACAGACCAATATATTAATGAGTCTAAAGCATTTGTTAACCTGTAGACAGGAAATCATTC
>JAJAGP010006187.1:0-24183 GCA_025084515.1 Ancistrus triradiatus | reverse complement strand
ACACACACACACACACACACACACACACACACACACACACACACACACACACACACACACACACACACACACACACACACACACACACACACACACACACACACACAGAAATCCATGTTTGAAAGAAACTGAACCATCATTACTGCTCTCCTTATTACGGGATCATTAGCTTCGTGTTTAATTAACTCAAACATTCATAAACAACAAACCACCATTTAATTTCTCCTTTACCTCAGAGTTTCAATAGAGTTTGGTTGCAGACATGCACTCTCAGCCACATGCACTCTCAGCCACGGTGGCGTGCACCCATAGCCACAAATGCAGTCAGCGCGGCAGGTTGAACGACACGGGTTATTTTTAGCTAATGATGGACATACTTTTTAGCTTAGTGCACACATATAACCTTGTATAAATTGTATGTTACGTGTGATATACTTCATTCTGCACAAACATGAAGTCAATTGCAGTGTAAAAGACCTTGAGCTCTGTAAAAAACTGTATTCTTCATGTAGCCTCCACACTATTCTCTACATTTGTGCATATATTGGAAAGTATTATAAATGTCGGAGTGTCCTCATTCTCTGATTGTGTGGAGGGCCATGTCATCCGCTGGTGTTGGTTTTACCCAGTTCAAAGTCAAGCCATCTACCAGGATGGCTTCCTTTTCCAGCAGGACTTAGCATTTACATTTACATTTACAGCATTTAGCAGACGCCCTTATCCAGAGCGACTTACAATTGGTACAGTCTTACAATCTTACAGTCTTACAATCCAAGCAATTGTGGGTTAAGGGCCCGGCTCAAGGACCCAACAGTGGCAGCTTGGCAGAGGTGGGATTTGAACCCTGGACCTTCTGGTCCAGAGTCCAGTACCTTAACCACTAGGCTACCACAGTCCGGTAGCACCTGCCCTCAGTGCCAAAATTACTACCAAACAATCTGCTGACCATGATATTACTGTGCTTGATCGGTTGTTCAGCTCTCCGGACCTGAACCCCATAGACAGTCTTTGGGATATTGTCAAGAGGAAGATGAGAAAGACCTGACCAACAGTACAAATGAACTGAAGGCCACTATCAAAGCACCCTGAGCTTTAATAGCATCTCACATCAGTGCCACAGGCTGATTGTCTCCATGCCATGCTGCCCTGATGCAGTAATTCATGGTAAACGAGCTCCAACCAAATACTGACTGTACAAATTAAAGTACTTGTAATAAGTTGGACATTTCTGTATTGTGCAGTGTTTGTTTGATTACATGAAATATTCTAATAATTTGAGATACTGGATTTCTGTATTTTCTTGAGCTATAACCCGTTTTGGTCAAAAGTAAAACAACAAAGGGCTTTAAATACAGTATGTTACAAAATGCAATGAATATAAAATATAAGTCCCACTTCAGCACTGATAATTAACGCATTGATGTTTGTCGTGTTGTCACACTAAACATTTAGCATCTGCACTAAATATTGACTGATGCATCTTTAAAAGCAAACAGAAAAGAAAAAGCAAACCGTGTACTACTATTAACAACAAAGAACTTGCCATTTATCTGTTAGTTCAGTATCTTTGTTGGCTGAATAAAGGATGTGTCTAAGTGCAGGTATTCGCTGGAGAGAAGTGTCTACTGCAGAAAATTTAACAGAGAAAAAGCCTGTTTTATTGACGTATTTATCGCTCCATTCAACAAGATATCTGAAGCGCTTACGTTAGATAGCTAGCTAACGGCTATCTAGACGTCGTCATCAAAACGCTATTATTAATAATATGATCAAAATTAGTGAATCTAACATTCAATCAACAACGCAAATGTGTACAGTGATAAACACAGGCGCTGAAACATCATTGTCTATCATTACTCATAAACAAATATTACGAATGATCCACTTAAAGCTACCGTATTCCTTTTTCTTATTCATTAAAGGTCAACAAACGCTCTGTATTTCCAGTTCCTGTTTGACAGTGCATGTCTGCAGCCAGATCCCTCTCTAGAGCTTAGTTACTGCTAGCACACTATGGCTAACAGGGGTTCTAATTACGAACAAACTTTCCTTTGTAAATTTAATCTAAAATAACTTTAAAAAAAAACTAATTTAAACATGTTTTGGTCACAGTCACACATGTTTTCCAAAATGAAGTATTACTGAAGGAATACTTGGTCTCACTCACACCACCTGAACCATAAAACTACACTCATTAAATGCGTTCCTTTGAATCCAACTACATTCTATCGGAGATTTGGAGAATCGACTCCCATGCATACTAATAGGCGGTGGCTTCGGAACTGATTCATCTCTCACTACATTCTATCGGAGAAGCTACTCATTTTCTAATATCCAAATAACTTTGATGCCAATATTATAGTATACAGTTCAACGTCTTCAACCAAGACATGTTTGGTGACCGAGAAAACTGACAACAATGGCGAATTGTGCACATTAAAACTCTGTTTCAGCTTTGTATTTCATTAAAGTCTTTACACACTCAGCTGTAATGAAGCTCAGGCTGATAGATACCTGAGCTCTGGGTGAATTCAGAGCTTCGCCTTCTGAATTCTATGTTAATTCCATGTCTGAAAGAATCTGAACCATCATTACTGCTCTCCTTGTTACTTGGTGTGGATTGTTAGCTTCATTTACCCATCTTTAATGGATTCAAACAAACATAACAAACAACAACCCGCCATTTAATTTCTCCATTACCTCAGAGCTTAGTTACCGCTAGCACACTATGGCTAAATTATGAACAGACGTTCCTTTGTAAATTTCGGCTAAAATAAGTTAAAAGAAACAAGTTTAAACATGTTTTGGTCACAAAATTTACACTTTACTTTGGGAAACGTGTGTAAATAATTTAAAGTGTTACCGAAGACAAAACGGAGGACGCCTCAGAACCACCCGAACCTCCAAATTAGCCTAATTAAATGCGTTAGTTTGAATCCATTGCTTCGGAGTCGACTCAATTCTCACTACTGTTAATTGGAGATTCAGGGAATCGACTTCCAAGTATAACCTTAGGTGGAAGCTTTGGAATCGGTTCAGTTCTGAGAATCGACTCCCAACCATACTGTTAAGCGGAAGCTTCGGAATCGATTAAGCTCTCACTATATTCTATCGGAGATTCGGAGAATCGACTCCCATGCATACAAATAGGTGAAAGCTTCGGAATCGGTTATACTGTCATAATTTTCAATCGGAGATTCAGAGAATCGACTCACAGGCATACTGCTGTGTCCCTTACTGAGACGTAACAAACCTTCTTCCTCATCACATTTAGGGAGTTTGTCACCCTAGGCTCTGAGCTGTGTAACATAAATATTATACATCTGCTTTGAGACAATGCTTTTTATAGAAATATATCTGACTTTTTTGTGTTTTTGATCTTGTGTAGACACATCCTCCCAAGGCTGAAATGAAATAGCACCTATAAGTACAAACAGGAAACCCACAATGAGGCCCTGCAGCTGGTGCACTTTGTACAGCCTGCACACTCGAACCCTTGCAGGATAGGATACATACTCTCATGTGACCTTCTAACCAAAAATAACCTTGACCTGGAATCCGATCCACGTCAAAGTCCAGAGTGTCTCAGGCAAACATTTTGATACTAAATATTCGCCAAATTGCAGTGGATTTTTTTTGATTATGTTTGATTTTCTTTCATTTTTATTTTCTTGACAGAACGGCTCAAGTGAGAACTTTCCAACTGCAAGAGTTTGAGAAGTGTTCCACTGACGCCACGGATGCCAGACATCAAAGGTATGAGAAAGGTGTCGAACGGAGGCGTGGGTGGTATTCGTGCATGTCTTACCTTGTAAACGCTCAACCGCAACCTATGAAATGTTGGACGGCGAGGCAGAAATGTTCCACTGACGTGGACCAATTGTGTTTGAGAACTCAAACACAGAAGAGCTTCAGCACCCACCCTCCAGGCCTCAGTGTGTGAGATGGAGAGATCCATAGTGACTCTAATCACTGCCGTCCTCTGTAAGTAACTTCTACAAACTCTCCATTCTCCAGAAGGCCTGATTGGGTTTGAGTTCTTTGTTCTCTCTAAGGTTTGATGTTGTGTTTCAGGTCTTGTGTTCTCTGGTCAGACGAGAATCTCTGGAGCACACGTGGAGATGAGCGTCAGGCCAGGAGACAACGTTACCCTGTACTGCGATACACCCACCGGTCCACATATCGTCTGGTTCAGAAACTGCTCTCACGAGAACCAACCTCCTCTCATACTGGAATCGATGGAATTGCTGTCCAAAAGATTTAAGAAACTTCAAAAACATTTTGAATTTGTAGAAAACTCAAGTAGGGAAACGTTCGACCTGCTGGTCAAAAATGTGAGCGAGAAAGATCTTGGCGTGTACTACTGCGGAAAAAAGGAGACAGAGTTCAAAGGAGAAAGAGTCCAGGACTTTTACCTCTACGGAACTCAGACTACACGCCTCATTCTGACTGGTGAGAAGGAAGCTTTTATTCTCCCTCTCTGCTGTGGGGCTTTAGCTGCTGTGTCCTGTATTATTAACCTTTTTTTATTTGTAATCTCTGCAATAAATTCAGTTACATTTTTACAAATATCCTGCAAATAATCTACAGGGATGCAATGTCTGAGTTAGCTTTAAAAGTTGTAAAGCCCAAACCTCAGTATTACACCGGATGTGGTTTCATTAAAGTAATGATAGATCCAGATAACAGATCAGTCCTGAACGTAATCTATAAGTTATTCTTATTGGTGCTAATAAATGTGACATTGAGTTAAATTTGTGTAGGCACAGGAAATCTCCACTGTTCAGGAATCTATAATCCAGACCTCCAAGTTCCAGGGCTCCAAACCCAGGCCTCCAAATTCAAGGGCTGAAAAGTCTAGTGCTCTGATGTCCAGGGCAGAAAGGTATTGGTGTTTGAGGTCCAGCACTCCAAAGTCCAGGTCTCCAAATTCCAGTGCTCAGAAGTCCAGGACTGGGAAGTCTAAGTCTCTGAAGCTAAGAGCACCAAAGCTCAGGCCTTGAAATTTGCAGTCCAGGGCTGCAAAGTCCAAGTTTCTGAGGTCCATTGTTGTGAAGTCCAGGCCTCCAAAGTCCAGGGTTCTGAAGTCCACAACACCAATTCCAGGGCTGAAAATTCTGGTACACTGAAGTCAAGGGCAGGGAACTGTAAGTCTCCAACGTCCAGGGTTCCAAAGTCTAGGTCTCTGAGGTTCTGGGGTTCCTAAGCTCAGGTCTTTGAAGTACAGATGTCTGAGTTTCCGAGCTCCCAAGCCCAGGCCTCCAAATTCCAAAGTCTAGGTCTCTGTAGTCCAGTGCAACAAAGTCGGTGGCTCTGAGGTCCAGGGCTCCAAAATTGCACACTCCAAAGTCCAGGTCTCTTAGGTTCAGATCTTAAATGTCCAGGCCTATAAATTCCAGGGCTGCATCGTCTGGTGCCCCAAAGTACAGGTCTTTGTGGTCCAGGGCTCCAAGATCAATGCCTCCTAATTCCAGTGCTCTGAAGCCCAGGGCTGCGAAGTCCATGGTTTTGAAGTCCAGGCCTCTGAAGTCTGGGGCTCCAAAGCCCAGGCCTCCACAATCCAGTGATGCAAAGTCTAGGGCTCCAAGGTTCAGGTCTCTGAGGTTCAGGCCCCCAAAAGCCCAGTCCTCCACAGTCCTCCACATGTCCAGAGCAGCAAAATCTAGGTCTGTAAGGTCCAGACCTCTAAGGCGCAATCCTGTGGCTTTCCTCTGATTTCCTCCATACAAATGGAGGTGTATCTCTGTCATCCCCAGTATAAACTCCAGGGAATGAAGCCCATCATTCCCAAAACATCAGGATGAAGCACTAAGGATAAGGAACTGGACACTTTTTGGGTCACTTTACTGTAGCATTTATTATTGACTCTAAGCTCTGTGTTCTGTGTGTGTTAATCAGAGAAGCCCTTTCCCTCTGTGACTGTGTGTCCAAACAACACGGCCCCTCATGAACCAGGACATTGTGTTAGCTGGCAGCTGTTGGTCAGTGTATCTGGTGTGTGTGTCGTCCTGTCATCGTTTATCTCCTCCGTGTGTGTGTACCATCTCTGCAGAAACACCACTGAAGGTATTCTGTCTCTGTGTAATCAATCATTCTGTGGCAGCTCCATCTCAGATCTTAGATTCATCATGATCATGAATCATATTTTTCTCAGCAGAAATCAAAGCTGATCCCGGATCGAGAGATACGAGACAGATGCAAAGAAGGGACGAGGTAGTACGGAACAAAATCTGGAGCCATTAAGATTTCTTTAGATTTCACTTCTCTGAAATCCAAACCTGTTCTTCTCCTGTGCAGGTTGGAGAAGACGAGGTCCGTTACGCCTCGCTGGACGCCCGGAATCTCAAGAAGAAGAAAAAGATGAGATTTAAACCCTCTGAGTTTAGCACTTATTCAGAGGTCAGATTTAGTGAAGCATTATAAGATTCATTTGATTAATTGCTAATGTTTGGTGTGAAAGCTTTATCACAGCTTGTTTATACTGTATGTCACCATAGTGCTTTGGATCAATAAACAATAACCATATATCAATGGCGCTTCAGCAAACACATTTATAACACACATACAGATGACCAGATAAATATGGCACATAAATAACACCGCGTCCAAACTTAGAGAGTGTGTGCAGCAACGTCAAGTGGCTCTGATACAGGAAAACCACAGTGAGCTGATGCAGCTCAGACCTCTCACACCCTGCACACTAATCTCAGACCTGTGTTATACTGCACACATGGATCATAGTTAAAGTGGAGAAACTGATCCAGGATCGGATTTAAAAAACAGAGAGAACTAATACTGCAAACGTCATGGAAAATCAGCCTTAAGCTCATGCATCGCTCCACATAAAAAAAGGCAAACAAATCTCAAAATTAAAGAGCATCTTGCTGAGATCATGACTGGTTTATTTTATTCACAGCTCAATTCAAAGCCGGTCATGGAGGAAGTAATAAAACACAAACTCAAAAAAGATATGAGGGAGTAGAATAAACTCTGAAAACACAGTCTAGCCATGTATTCCTTTTTCTTAGGCCTAGTCCACTTCTCTAGTCCCAGCCACTAAGAGTAGATCCAGGTCTTATGTCAGGTCTTATTCCAAGTTCTGTGAGATGTAGGTGTGTTTTGCTGCCAGTCTGGGGATTGTGATGCCCACATTAGAGGCCTGGCATTACAAACTACTGCAAGAGCTTTATTAGGTAGAGTGGAATCAGCACCACAGACAGAGGCAAAGTCTCAGGATAAGAGGAAAACCAGCATTATTTTAACAGATCACCTTTCAGAAATAAAATAAAGACATCAACAAAATAAATAATCCCTTATTAACATTAATTCATCCAGTTTCAGTCATACACAATAAGGCCTCCCCTCCAACGCTTTCAAAAAACAACTCTGAGTCGTATCGAAACAGGAAACCCACAATGAGACCCTGCAGCTCAGACCCTCACACCCTGCACACTGATCTCAGACCTGTGTTACTCTCTGCAAACTCAGCACAAGACCTGGTTACAGAGGTGAAACTGATCTAGGGTCTGCATTAAACACAACACACACACACACACACACACACACACACACACACACACACACGTATAAGGCAGAGGGTCATGGAAACAACTGTGGTTAGAGATGGTCACCATGTAGATCTGATGAGCGTTACTTTTAGTTTCTGAGAAGCCCACACAAACAGGAAGTCTACACTGAGGCCCTGCTGCTGTGAGTGACAGGAGAAAGCTCTGAGATATAACTCCATCACATCTCTACACAGACCTGCTAGCAAATATATAAAATATAGAAAATATAACAGTTCATTTAACCCTAAGTAGTAGCTTCTAATTCCTTAAATATCCATGTCGGAAGACGTATCCTGTGGTTATGGAAAGATGTTGATGAGTTTAGGAAGAGTCAAATTATTGCTGCATCAAGCTACAAAAATAAGGAAGAAGACACTGAATGACTGGAATTGGGATCAGAACTGTCTAACACATTATCAAACCCCAGAGGGACAGAACCCTCTGAACTGAACCCTCAACCTCACAGTTGAAGCCAATGGTGAAACATCAGTAGAACCACAGTAAAACTCACAGCTGATAAAAATTTAAAAAAGGCATCTAGGTCAAAACCCTAACCACCGAGGCGTCACAGAGCGAGAGAGAGAAATGTTGTACTGACGTGGACCAATCAGAACACACGACCCAACGAGAGAGCTTCAACATTTTGAGCCAACCAACAGCAGTCTTCCAGATGGAGGCATCAAGAGTGACTCTCCTCACTCTCCTGTGTAAGTGACCTTTCTCCAGTCCTAAAGCTTCCTGTAACATCCTACTGCTTTTTAGACTTTATTTCCACTTCAGCTTCTTTGTTTTAAGTCTGATCTGTGTTGTTGTGTTGCAGACATTGTGTTCTGCAGTCAGCAGAGGATCTTTGGAGAAGAAGTGGAGATGAGAGTCAGACCAGGAGAAAACGTCATCATCTACTCGGACTGTTATGAGTCTCGATTAAATATAGAGTGGTTTATGAAGTCTTTAGAAGGGAATCCACCTCTTCCTCTGATAACTCCTGCAGATGGTACAAACTGTGCTGGATCTTCACGTTACTCATTGCTTTGGAATAATTGCAATAAAACGAGTGATCTGCTGATTAAAAACATGACTGAATCTGATCAGGGCCTCTACCACTGTGGTATCATAAACTTACAGATTGGAAACTCTTATGGAAGCAGGTCCACTCGACTCGTCATTCTTGGTAAGAGTGTCTGTTTCTCTTAAGCTGAATTCTATAGAATGTAAACTTCAGACTCCTAACGCACATGAGACAGGTTAATGCAGATGATTTATGTTTAGCTAGCACTTTATTCTGGTAAAAGGTTGTTGAGAGTATAGGACGTCCCAGAAACACTGAGAGCCAAGGCCTGAATCCCCCCTCGATAGGGTCTTTGATCAGTGCAGGACATCACTTACTCACACTTGGGGGGGGATTTAGTAGTGAATCCATCTGCTGGAAATCGATTGATGAAGCCTGATAAGATTTTCATTGGAGTTTAAAATTATATAAGTCAAAATCCTATTTATGTTAGTTTTTAGAAGATCTTGTGTCCTCAGCAGGGAAGGTTTTGATGGCATGGCATGCTTAGTCAACCTAGTCAACCTGAGGAAGGGGAGAATTACTGCCCTCTGTAGTCTGAGTATGCTGGAGCTGGAAATGATGATAGAAGAAAAGCTTGGGTAGAGCTGAAGCAGAGGAACATCTTAGTGTGGAACTGGAACTGGAACTGGTAGCAGAACACAAGTTCATACAGAAAACAGAATATGTAGTTTGTTATGGTTAAGAGCACATTTTCTATTAACAGACCACGTATTAGACTGTAACACAGCCAAGAGGGATCACATTAGCAACCCAAAATCCATCAGAACTGAGTGATTGCACTTGAGAGGCAACAGGACAGCACCCAGTGTCCCAGATCACCACAAAGCTCTTTGATTATGAACCCCCAGCTGTGCCCTTAGTCCAATCCAAGGAAGCACAAGTCGAGATCAAAGGAAACAAAGTCCAGCCCAGCTGGACAGTTGACCAGGCAGTCCCAGCTAAAGGCCAAGACATGACAAGGCAGGCTGGCCAGATATGACTCCAGACTCTGACCCCAGGAACCCGAGCCATGTATCCCAGTCTAAGCCTAACCAAAAGTCTGCATAAATAAGTATTTTTAGCCTCAACTTCAAAATCCCAAACTGAAGTTTGGAGTTTATTCCATAGTTGGGGAACCATATATGAGAAAGCCTTCCCCCTGCTGTGACTTTTTTAATTCTAGGAACTAAAAGAAGTCTTGCACCCTGTGAAAGAAGTAGACGAGCTGGACTGTAAGAGATCACTCAGATAATGACGGGCCAGGCCATGAAGAGCTTTATATGTTACAAGAAGTATTTTGTAATCAATGCGATCTTGTACTGCAAACCAATGTAGAGACAACAGAACAGGACTGATAGGGTCAAAGTTTCTAGTTGTAGTTAGCACTCAAGCCGCTGCATTCTAAACTAATTGAAGTTTATTTATAGGTTTATTAGGGAATCCAGTAAGTAGAGCACTACAGTTATCGAGGTTATAAATGCATGAACCAGTCTCTCAACATCTATAAAAGAGAGGCTATTTCTAGGCTTAGCAATTACATAACTGAAAGAAGGCATTCCTTTGATGTTGATAAAGTTTTTTAATAGACAGACTGAGCATTACTGAACAGCCTTTGAGGTTTAGGATAGATGTAGCCAACCTTTAACCGGCAGCTTTGGGTCCAACTAATAAAACCTCTGTTTTATCTGTAATAATTAAAATAAAATTAAATGATATCCAATCTTTATTTTCTATACACAATTCTCAGTTGTGCTGATTGTAAGTATGCCATTTGGTTTGGCTGACATGTACAACTGCGCATCTGTCTATATCATCAGCCAAGTAGGCCCTAAACCAAGAAAGCACTAATCCCTTAACATTTACTGTAATTTGTAATAACATCTTTGTAACATTGTGCTTGTGAAACCTGATAAAATTTTAATTACAGTTGGAAATGCTGTCTGTGTTCCTCAGAGGAACCTTGTGAACCATCTGCCGGTGAGAATGGGTTTTCAGGATGGTCCTGTAGCTGGCAGCTGTTGGTCAGTGTATCTGCTGTGTGTGTTCTCCTATCATCACTCTTCTCCTCCATCGGTGTGTACTACCTCTGCATTAAGTACATTAAAGGTACTCTTTCGCTCTATTGTTATTAATTATTCTAAATCAATACTAGAAGATTTCTCTTTAAAAAGTCGGATCTTTCCCTCTTCCCAGTTGAGATCATTTGCCGGTTTATTTCATTCACAGGAAGTGATGTAAGGCAGACTCAAAGAAGATATGAGGGTGTAGAAACTGAGGTGTGTTACTCCTTGCTGGATTATCAGTACATTAAAGAAGAATAAGCAGAAGCAGAGAGTTCAGCGCTCAGATTTCAGCACATATTCAGATCTCAGAACACACAGAACTTAGAACCACTGAGGGACAAATCTAAACGCTTGGACTGAATGTTTTCCCTACAGGAGAAGAGCTTTGTATTGATATGTCGTTTATTTCCTGCCTGTTGCTTGATCTTTCAATTAAAGATACAATTGATTTATTGCTAATATTTAGTGTGATAGTCAAGTCAAGTCAAGTCAGATTTATTTATATAGCGCTTTTTACAATGGAGCATTGTCTCAAAGCAACTTTACAAGTTTAGATTATCTCCTAATAACTACGTCCAATCCCAAATTGAGCAAGCCTAGGGCGACAGTGGCAAGGAAAACTCTCTAGTTCTAGGAAGAAACCTTGGGAGGACCAAGACTCAAAAAGGGACCCAACCTCCTAGGGCGGCGTAGATGATAAATCTAAGAGCAAACTAAAGTCATGGAGTCAAAGTTCGAATAGAATGTGAAGTATGCACATCGACATTAAGTGGCCGGGGTATGATGATAAATCTAAGATCAAAACTAAAGTCATGGAGTCATGGTCGAATAAAATTGAATTATTCACATGGAGCTCCTCAGATGAATACATCACATGTGTGGGGCCGGACTTGCTGGGAACACAGCTCGGAGAGAACAGAAAATGCAATTAGTTATTGATTAAGAGCACAGTATCTATTAACAATCACTGATGCCATGTCAATCACTGATGCCATGTGTAGCATGAGACTCCGGCAGCATTAGCTATAGCAGCATAGCTAGAAAGAGGAGAACTGGTAGGAAACACAACCAAGAGGAATCACATGAGACATTGGCAACCCCACGGGAGGCAGAAGACAGCAACGTCTCTGATCACCATAAGACTCTTTGACTATGAACCCCCAGCTCTGCCCTTATTCTAAGGCAAGGATGCACGAGTCAAGATCACGAGGACCGACGCCCAGTTCAGCCAGACCGCCCACTGGACACTCCCGGCTAGCGGACAAGGCAGGCAGGCCAGACATGACTCCAGGCTCTGGCCCCAGTGACCCAAGCCATGCATCCTGGTCTAAATCTAGTCAAAAAAATCTAGTAAAAAGGTATGTCTTTAGCCTAGACTTAAAACTTAAGAGAGTGTCTGAATCTCGAACGAAAGTGGGAAGTTTATTCCATAGTTGGGGGGCCATGTATGAGAAAGCCTTTCCCCCGGCTGTGACTTTTTTAATTCTAGGAACTAAAAGAAGTCCTGCACCCTGCGAACGAAGTAGACGAGTTGGATTGTAAAACTCTGAGTGTTCACTCAGATAATGTGGGGCCAGGCCATGTAGAGCTTTATAATTTATAAGAAGTATTTTGTAATCAATGCAGAATTTGACTGGTAACCAGTGCAGTGATGATAAAACAGGACTGATATGATCAAATTTTCTAGCTCTAGTTCTAGCTCTCGAACGGCTGCATTATGAACTAATTGAAGTTTATTTATAGATTTTGCTAGAGCATCCAGTAAGTAAGGTGTTACAGTAATCCAACCTTGAGGTTACAAATGCATGAACAAGTTTTTCTGCATCATTAAAATAGAGGATATTTCTAAGTTTAGCGATATTACATAATTGAAAGAAAGCAATTCGGGTGATGCTGCTAATGTGTGAATCAAAGGAGAGATCTGAATCAAATGTGACACCTAAGGTTTTTTCAGACAGACTGGGCAATACTGGACAGCCATCTAGATTTAGGATAGATGTAGCCAACTTGTCTCTAATCCTTGGGGTCCTACTAATCGCACCACCTCAGTTTTTTATCTGGAGTTAAGTAAGAGAAAATTAAATAACATCCAATCTTTTATTTCCTTTACACAGTCCTCGATTTTGTTGATTGTAAGGCTGTCATTAGTTTTGGCTGATATGTACAGCTGTGTATCATCTGCATAGCAGTGATACACAGCTGATATAAGGATGTGTTTATAAGGGTATAGCTTGTGATATAAAGGATGTGTTTCTTTTCTTGTTCTGTTAGATTTAAGTGCAGCATTTGACACTATAGAACATGATGTTTTACTAAACAGACTAGAAAATACTGTAGGTATTAAGGGATCAGCACTTTCTTGGTTTAAATCCTACTTAACTGACCGGTACCAGTTTGTTCATATAAATAATCTAAGATCTAAGCTCTCAAAAGTGAAGTAGCTTTATCACAGTTTGTTTATACTATCACATAGTTTGTCTGTCTCCATAGAACTAGTGCTTTAGAAACAATACACAATAATCATATGAAGGGAATGTTAGAAACACACACACACACACACACACACACACACACACACACGACCAGATAAATATGACAATGCAACCCTGCACCCCACCCACCGCCAAACTTAGCAGTAAAGTTGAGTCGCTCTGAAACAGGAAAACCACAATGAGGCCCTGCAGCTCGTACCTCTCACATCCTGCACACTGATTTCAGACCTGTGTTATACTGCACACACTGACCATGGTTAAAGTGGAGAAACTGATCCAGGATCTGATTTAAAGAACAGATAAAGCACTAATACTGCAATGATGAAAGCTCATGAAAAACCCCTCGACATTAAGTTCATGCACCCCTCGAACCAAAAGTCATGCATTGCTCAGCACAAAAATGTCTACATTTAAAAAAAGAGTATCTGGGCGAGATCATAGCCGCACCCACCGAGGTGTCACAGAGCGAGAGAGAGAAATGTTACACTGACATGGACCAATCAGAACACATGACCACACGAGAGAGCTTCAGCACTTTGAGCCGACCAACAGCAGTCTTCCAGATGGAGGCATCAAGAGTGACTCTCCTCACTCTCCTGTGTAAGTGACCTTTCTCCAGTCCTAAAGCTTCCTGTAACATCCTACTGCTTTTTAGACTTTATTTCTACTTCAGCCTCTGTGTTTTTAAATCTAATGTGTGATGTTGTGTTGCAGGTGGTGTGTTCTGCAGTCAGCAGAGGATCTTTGGAGCGGAAGAGATCAGAGTCAGAGCAGGAGATCTACTCAGACTGTGATTATCAGACTGGAGAGAATCCAGCATTTAAGATGTCTTTAGATGGGAATCAGTCTCGTCTCCTGATATCACGTAGAGATGTTGCTGCACCTCCACAGTACACAATGTTGAATTGTCTCAAGAACAAGATGGAGCTGCTGATTATAAACATCATCAAATCTGATCAGAGCATCTTCTACTGCAGTGGTGTAACAAATCAGGCTGTAAGACCTTATGGAAGCAGGTCCACTCGACTCATCATCCTCGGTAAGAGCATCTGTTAATCTTCTGCTGAATTCTATAGAATGTAATCTTCAGGCTCCTAACACATATGAGACAGGTTAATGCAGGTGATTTATGTTTAGCTAGCACTTTATTCTGGTAGAAGGTGGTTGTGAGTCTAGAATGTGCCAGAAACACTGAGAGTCAAGATCTGAATCCACCCTCGATAGGGTCTTTGATCAGTGCAGTGAATTTTGATCTCACACTGATGGAAATAAACCAGAGTGAGAGAGCGATGTACTTCTGGATACACAAAATGCGCCCACCACTTAAAAGCAGCTCAACATTTTCACTCACAAAGCAAATTAAAAAAAATGCATCGATGTCATGGCAGTTTAGAGGCCGTCAGCTCCAGTGAGGCCCTTCCAGAGGCTGTCAGCTCTAGTGAGGCCCTTCCAGAGGCCGTCCGCTCCAGTGAGGCCCTTCCAGAGGTGGTCCAGAGCACGTCCGCCCCGGAGGAGGTCCAGAGCATGCCCACCCCAGAGGAGGTCCAGAGCGCATCATGCCCTCCTTCCGGCCTCCCACCACCCACCCGGGGTCGTGAAGAGAACTTCACTCACCAGCAACTCGCCAGTGACCTGCTCAGCCAGAGCCAGACGTCAACCCCGCTCGCCAGCGACCCGACGGCGACCCCGCTCGCCAGCAGCCCTACGGTGACACCGCTCACCAGCTGCCCTATGGCGACCTCGCTCGCCAGCTGCCCGACGGCAACCCCTACCCAGGTCAACGCTGCCCCTGGGGCTCCTACAGACTCCAGGTCATGGACCGCACCCCCCTGGTGGAGGACAAAGCCGCCCCTCTCCCTGAGGTTGCATCCTGCACCTCGGGTGGTTCATGTAACCACCAGGACTTTCTGGCCTGGGACTAATGGGTTCATTAATTATGGGCATAAGGGGCCCTTTAGGACTCCTTACGAGACTCCAACCCAATGGACCAGAACTGTGCCTGTGTGGCCTGTAAGGCCTGTCTCCTTCCCCGTGTTGTCCCCTGTAATCCTGAGTCTCCTGTCTGTACCTCTGCTGTTCTGGCTCTTTAAATGCCTTTAGAGGGGGGGGGGGGTTATGTAACAACGATGCAAGCCTTCAGCTTGCATCCATCTTGTTTAGCTCCCCCTGCTTTCTATTTCCAACCCAGCAGGTGGGGCTGTAGCCACCTGCTGGTCTGTCTCCTATATATACCCCGCTTCCTGTGCACTTCCTGGTCTGGCTTCTTCACATTGTGGTTGTCCTTGGCTCCTGTTCCTTTGCTCCTCATTCCTTCATGCTGGTTTGTCCCTTCTTCTTTGTCTTGTCTCTTAGTATCATAGACTCTCTTCATTTGTGTTCTCATGCGTTGGTTAGTTGTTCTAGGTTTAGCTGTATTTGGTGTTTAGTATTGTTATTGTGTGTTAGCATTCTTTTTAGTAGCTTTAGCCTTGTTAGCTTGTCCCCTGTGTTAGATGTTTCTTGTGTTTGTTATCATTCTTGGTTTGTGTTTGTGTTGTTTGTTTGTAATATTCACTATGTTCACTATAAATAAACCTTCACCACTTGCACCTATGTCTGCCTCCCGTGTCCTCCCTTGCCAAAAGCGTGACATCGGCTCTCTTTTCTGGGTAAGATCTCATCTCTTTTTTGTCTTAACACTCTTTAAAAGGTGCCCTGCAGCTTTAAATGAGAATCTCTCTCAGAAGAGGCTCCTGGACGTCTGAATGAGTCTCGGAACACCACGGCAGCTTGTGAGCTGGGATGGTGTGTAAGCTGGGAGGTGTGTGTCGGTGTGTGCAGTGTATGTCCTCCTGTCATTAGTAATCTGACCAATGTTTGTGTAGTGCCTCTGCAAAAAAAACACTGAAGGTATTCATACACTTTTTGGGGGAACCTACCAAATCTCCTGCTCGTTTTTGCCTAGTTGAATACAGGACCTAAGGTGTGATTTCATTTCATTTGCAGCAGGAGCAAAAGAAAAAGAGAGAGGAAACAAAACAGAGCATGAAAGAAGCGACAAGGTACAGCAAACACAAAACCACAAAGTGCTGATAAATATAAAAGAGACAGACAGTTTTGTGCAAAAAACTGGAGAGGAGACGAGGTTTGTTATGCCTCAATAGATGTCCAGAACCTGAACAAGATGATGATGATGAAGAAGAAGCAGAAGAGAGCTCAGGATTCTGATTTCACCACATATTCAGAAGGGAGGAGTGACAGATAGTATAACTGATCCTTTTCAAGCCTGACATTTCTAAATTGTGGGTTTTTTCATCCTCTGAGTGTGTTTTTATACAAATAAAGAGACTTCCATAAAACTGATTTGCTTAGTCGAGAAATTTAGGTTAAAGCATGGATCGTACCAGGTGCTAACAATTCTGGAACTGACTGTAGTTTCAAAGAATAAACTCTAAAAACACAAAGGCTAGCCCTATAATCCTTTTTCTTAGGCCTAGTCCACTTCTCTAATCTCAGCCACTAAGAGTAGATCCACACCGTACTTAAACCATAAGCCTTATCTCAGGTCTTATTCCTACTTCTATGAGATGTGGGTGTGTCTTGCTGCCATTCTCATAATGGCGATGCCAACATGAGAGGCCTGGCATTACAAACTACTGCAAGAGCTTTATTATGTAGAGTGGAATCAGCACCACGGACAGAGACATTAATTAATCCCTTATTACCATTAATTTATTCAGATTCAGTCATGCGCAATAAGTCCTCCCCTCCCCCTCCAACGCTTTATGCTCAAACAACAACTCTGAGTCGTACCAAAACAGGAAACCCACAATGAGGCCCTGCAGCTCAGACCCCTCACACCCTGCATACTGATCTCAGACCTGTGTTACTCTCTGCAAACTCAACACAAGACCTGGTTACAGAGATGAAACTGATCTAGGATCTGCATTAAACACAAAACACACAGACACACACGAGGCAGAGGGTCATGGAAACACCTGTGGTTAGAGATGGTCACCATGCAGACCTGAAAAACACACACAAACAGGAAGTCTACACTGAGGCCCTGCTGCTGTTTGTGTCATGTGACAGCTCACCAATGCAGCTGCTTCACTTTCAGAAACTTTGTTTAACTTATCATAACATATAGAGAAATGAAAAATCATGTACAATACAGATCAAATATTAATACGCACACATAAATCAACACAAGTATGTAGTGTGTGATCCTTCCTCCTCTTCCTCATCTTTCATACATCACACAAAGCTCCTGCAGATCCACCCACTTCTCTACATCCCGACATCCCATAATAACTGGGATCAGCTTATACATCATCTCTACGTTGTATAAAAAGGGAATTTTTATTTTGAATGTTTTTGACAACAGGATAGATCTTGTGTTGATGTATGTGTTTTTTTTCCCTCTGAGCTGAGCTCGTGGAAGTACATGAGCTCTCTGTGCATCAGACGCCGTGAGCTAAGTAACAAGAGGGAAAAACACCGAGACCCAAATCACAAGATAAAGCACCTAACCACTTAAAATCAAAAACATGTTAAACTGATCAATCAAGAAGATCCACCATGAAAAAGCATCAAACAGAAATCAACCGCAACCAGAGCGAGGTAGAAATGCACCACTGACGTGGACCAATCAGATCAAAGCCACACGCCTCCTACAAAGTCCGTCCCCACCACCCATCCAGCACCAGTCTCTGAGATGGAGATCAAGACTCACACTCATGGCTCTAATGTGTAAGTGTTCTCATATTTAAGGCTTATCTGTATCTGTGCTCCTTCAGGGTTCAGTCTACAGGGTCATTCTTTATTACAGGGGTTTTGGTCTCTAGTCAGAAGAGGATCTCTGGAGCAGAAGTGGAGATCAGAGTCAGACCAGGAGCAAATGTCATCATCTACTCGGACTGTAATTCAGATTCTCGATCCAGTGGTTTATGAGACCAGCAGATGGGAGTCAGGCTTGTACTCTGATAAGCCCTAAGAAGGCTGTTTCTGATCCACGTTGCTCACTGGTCTGGAATCCCATCAAAAAAACTAATGATCTGCTGATTATAAATATCACAGAATCAGTTCAGGACGTCATCTGCTGCGGTGTCGTAAAAAATCAGGATGTGAAATCTTATGGAAACAGGTCCACTGAACTCATCATCCTTGGTAAGAGGGTCTGTTAATCTTCTGCTGAATTTCATAGAATGTAAACTTCAGGCTGCTAACACATATGGGACAGGTTAATGCAGATTATTTACATTTAGCCAGCACTTTATCCTGGTTGTGTTTCTCAGAGAAAGCTCCTCCATCATCAGGGGAACCTTCTGAACCATCTGCTGGAAAGAATGGGTTTCCAGGATGGTCTTGTAGCTGGAAGCTGTTGGTCAGTGTATCTGCTGTGTGTGTTCTCCTATCATCACTCTTCTCCTCCATCGGTGTGTACTACCTCTGCAGAAAGAACGTTAAAGGTACTGCTAAGTCTAATTCCTAGTACTATTGGATAATCAGGGATAAGAATGAAATGCTGGAAGATTCTTCACAGATCAGAGGCTGTGTGTAGAAGGATTTCCTTAACAATGGGACTTTATGATGGTTTCTGTCCTCAGGTGAGATAACACGGTGCTTTATTTCATTCCCAGCAGAAGGCCGTACTGATCGAGGAGGAAGTGATGAAAGGCCGAAACCGAGGAGTGATGAGGTACTAAAGAACCACACACACACACACACAAAACCTGTTTCATATGTGCTAAGTTTACATTCTATAGGATTCAGCAGAAGATAAACAGATGCTCTTACCAAGGATGACGAGTCAAGTGGAGGTTTTTCCATAAGAATTTCCACTAGAGGTTTTTTTGGTACTGCAGCAGTAGAGACCCTGATCTGATTCTGTCCACTGCATTGAGTAACGTGAAAGTCCAGAACATTTTGTAGCATCTGCACTTGTTTTTAGAGAACAATGATGATTCCTATCTGAAGATTTTCTAAAACACTCTATATTTAATCGAGACTCATAACAGTCTGAGTAGATGATGACGTTTTCTCCTAGTCTGATTTTCATCTCCACTTCTGCTCCACAGATACTCAGCTGACTGCAGAACACAATGTCTGCAACACAACATCACACATCAGATGTTAAAACAAAGAAACTGAACATCCAAATAAAGTCTAAAAAGCAGTAGGATGTTAAAGGAAGCTTTAGGACTGGAGAAAGGTCACTTACACAGGAGAGTGAGGAGAGTTACTCTTGATGCCTCCATCTCATAGACTGCTGTTGGTCAGCTCACAGTGCTGAAGCTTTTATGATTGCGGCTATGATCTCAGCTAGATGTTTTTTTTATTTTGACACTTTATGCTTTATGCGTTTCAGGTGGTGTCCATGCACAGGTGTTGCACCTACACTCACTGAGCTCTCAACTTTTTTAATGGCATCATTGTAGTGTTAGTTCTCTATCTGTTCTTTAAATCAGATCCTATTTCTGGTCAGCCCTGCAGCCCTCGCCCAAAGAATTGTAAGCCACATAAGCTGAACCATTTTATAACAACGTCCACTCAGTTTCTCCATGGATGCTGCCATGTAAAAGTTCCCCATGTAATCGGTATACTGAGGGGAGAGATTCTTGTCTAGGCAGAACCAACTTATACCACCATAAAGATAAAGCTATTTTTGATCAAGCTTGTCGAATTGTTGATTCTGGCAGATGTAGGTTGAGTCCTGAGAGAAGCCTGAAACCATCAAGAATCATCAAGAAATCATCTTGTCCCATATTATCAGTGCTCATGTCCAACTAGTGCTAGTCAGGCCAACCCTAGAAAAGGTGGAAGTAGATGCATCTGACACTGGGGCTGGGGCTGTTCTGTCTCAGTGTTCAGCTCATGAGAACAAACCTCATCCTTGTGCCTTTTATTCATGCTGTCTCTCTCCCACAGAGCATACTTATGATGTGGGGAACTCGGAGTGGTTAAACTGGCCCAGAGTGGAGCCATTGGCTTGATGAAAACCCATTTGATGTTTGGCTGACCACAAGAACCTGGCCTACAGAAAGTCTGGCAAGTGGCTCAACTCCCAGCAGGCAAGATAGTCCTTTTTCTTCAGCAGGTTTGATTTTAGCCTGACCTAACCTCCCTGGTTCACAAAACACAAAACCAGATATCCCGTCTCACCAGTTCTCATCCATGGAGCCAGATCCCTTGCTGAACACCATTGTGCCCCTAGAGTGGTTTGTCACCTTGCACACCTGGGGGATTGAGAAGACAGTGAGGAAGTCCAACAACATGAGCCTGACCCCAGTAAGGCCCTGTTAACTGTGTTTTCATCCTCAATAGTGTCTCTTGCCGAGTGTTACAATAGACTAATACCTCATGGTTTACCTGACATCCAGGAGCCAACCACAATCTGTCTCTCTTAAAGAGACATTTGCAGCACAGTCATGAGCCATTAGCATGAATAGCAAGGGGCTGAGCACACAGACCTGAGGAGCACTGGTACTCAATGGGGTGGTTCTGACAGATAGGGTGTTACTGGGCTCTCCCAGTCAGAATTCAGTTTCAAAGGGAAGTATTCATGTTGGAAGGCTTAGATATCCTGTGTGATGTGCTGCTGTGTGATGATTGTGTGACTGCTCCACCTAACTTAAACACCACTGTAGTTCTGGGTAATGGACTGAGCGGAGGTTTCTACAACAATGATCCATTAGGGAAGTAAACAGGTTAGATTCTTATTTTAATAGATTAACATATATCTCTCAGTTATAGGCCTGATAACACTGCTTTTATCTCTGAAACAGGAAAACCACAATGAGGCACTGCAACTCGTACCTCTCACACCCTGCACACTGATCTCAGACCTGTTTTAAACAGCACACACTGACCATATATCTGGAGTAAAACCCTTACCTAACCTTGAAACATAGCCTGAGAACTAAGTGTACCAGTCACCATATACACCTCGGTAACTCCTGGTGGTAAAATAACCCCCTGTACCCAACTCAACAATCCCAAACAAAAAGGTAGAGAAACTACTATAATGGGGTTAATGTGGGTCAAGAAATATTAGTAAAGTGAGTGAAGTCTGAAACACACTCTGATTTGTTTCTGATACTGATTTAACAGCAAACACACAGCCCACACATAAATAACCCCACCCCCTCACCCCTACCAACATTAGAGAGTGTGAGCAGCAAAGATCTGTTGGTCTGAAACAGGAAAACCATGATGAGGCCCTGCAGCTCAGACTTCTCAAAGCCTGCACACTGATCTCAGACCTGTGTTATACTGCACACACTGACCATGGTTAAAGTGGAGAAACCGATCCAGGATCTGATTTAAAGAACAGATAGAACACTAATACTGCAATTATGGTGTTAAATAATATGAAAGCTCAGTGAGTGTAGGTGCAACACCTGTGCATGGACACCACCTTAAAAGCATAAAGCATAAAGAAGTGTCAAAACTTAAAAAGAGCATCTAGCTGAGATCATAGCCGCACCCACTGAGGCATCACAGAGCGAGAGAGAGAAATGTTGCACTGACGTGGACCAATCAGAAAACACGACCGCATGAGAGAGCTTCAGCACTTTGGGCCGACCAACAGCAGTCTTCCAGATGGCGGCATCAAGAGTGACTCTCCTCATTCTCCTGTGGAAGTGACCTTTCTCCAGTCCTAAAGCTTCCTGTAACATCCTACTGCTTTTTAGACTTTCTTTCCACTTCAGTTTCTTTGTTTTAAATCTGATGTGTGATGTTGTGTTGCAGGTGTTGTGTTCTGCAGTCAGCAGAGTATCTGTGGAGAAGAAGTCGAGATGAGAGTCAGAGCAGGAGAAAACGTCATCATCTACTCAGACTGTTATGAGTCTCAATTAAATATAGAGTGGTTTAGAAAATCTTCAGATGGGAATCATCATTGTTCTCTAAAAACAAGTGCAGATTCTACATGTTCTGGACCTTCACGTTACTCATTGCAGTCGAATGACTCCAACAAAACAAAGGATCTGATGATTAACAAAGCTACAGAATCAGATCAGGGTCTCTACTACTGCGGTATCAAAAAAACCTCTGGTGGATATTCTTATGGAATCAGGTCCACTCGACTCGTCATCCTCGGTAAGAGCATCTGTTTATCTTCTACTGATGTCTATAGAATGTAAACTTCAGGGTTCTAACACATATGAGACAGGTTAATGCAGATGATTTATGTTCAGCTAGCACTTTATTCTGGTAAAAGGTGGTTGTGAGTCTAGAACGTCCCAGAAATGAAACACAGCGAGTCAAGAGTTGAATCCCCTCGATAGGGTCTTTGATCAGTGCAGGACATCACTTCCTCACACTTAGGGGGATTTAGTAGAGAATCCATCTACTGGAAATCGATTGTTGAAGCCTGATAAGATTTTTTAATGATATGAGAGTGTTTCTCAGAGGAAGCTCCTTCATCATCAAGAGAACCTTCTGAACCAGTTAACCAAAGAACACCGAGAGGTCAGACCTGAACACACACTTAGAACAGTTTGATTGTTGAGTGTTAATAAAATTTTAATTGGAGTTTGAAATGCTGTCTGTGTTCCTCAGAGGAACCTTCTGAACCATCTGCTGGTAAGAATGGATCTCCAGGATGGTATTGTAGTTGGCAGCTGTTGCTCAGTGTATCTGCTGTGTGTGTTCTCCTATCATCACTCTTCTCCTCCATCGGTGTGTACTACCTCTGCAGAAAGAACGTTAAAGGTACTGCTAAGTCTAATTCCTAGTACTATTGGATAATCAGGGATAAGAATGAAATGCTGGAAGATTCTCCACAGATCAGAGGCTGAGTGCAGAAGGATTTCTTTAACAATGGGACTGGATGATGGTTTCTATCCTCAGGTGAGATAACACGGTGCTTTATTTCATTCCCACCAGAAGCCCGTGTTGATCGAGGTGAAAGTGACGAAAGGCCGAAACCGAGGAGTGATGAGGTACTAAAGAAACACACACACACGCACGCACACACACACACACACCCCAAAGCTTAAGCTAATCATTATTTTGACCACCTGCAGGTTGGAGAAGGTGACGTGTGTTACTCCTCATTGGACTTCCAGAACATTAAGAAGAAGAAGCAGAAGCAGAGAGTTCAGCACTCGGATTTCAGCACATATTCAGAGGTCAGAACTCAGAGAACATAGAACCACTGAGGAGACTTTCTGGAGTAAATAAATAAATAAATAAATAAATAAATAAATATATATATATATATATATATATATATATATATATATATATATATATATATATATCTCCACTCATTGACACACTCTGTTAACATTAATTCATTGATTATTGATTTCTTGTTGTTTGATTTTACATTGAATGTATAATTGATTTATTTCCAATGTTTGTTTTGGTGTCTCTTTATCTGTCTATTAAATTCTGTAATGACTCATTGAGAGATGACTGTTCTTTAATCTACTGAGTGCCCCCATAAATCATCACCATGTAGATCTGATGAGCGTTACTTTCAGCTTCTGAGAAACACACAAACAGGAAGTCTACACTGAGGTCCTGCTGCTGTTTGTGGCATGTGACAGCTGTTTCACTGCGTGGTATGGAGCCTGCACAGCATCCTGCCATATGACCCTCCAGCATATCGTGAGAACGGCTGAGAAGATTATTGGCACCTCTCTCCCCTGCCTTCAAGAGCTATACAACTCTCGCCTCACACAAAAAGCCCTCTGCTTGGCTGGGGATCCCAGCCACCCACTACACAGCTTCTTCAGTTTAATGCCATCCGGGAGAAGATTTCGTAGTCTCAGGGCTAGGACCAGCAGACTGAGGGTCAGCTCCATCCATCAGGCTGTTAGGAAGCTGAACTCTCTCCCTACTCTGCCCCACCTCCCCCTTCTGCTCTCCTGCACACACAAATAAGGAACTGCACAGAACCGATAAAGAGCTGTCGTTCAATGATCACTCTAACCAGCCTCCAATAACTGAAAAAGACTGTAAACAACTGTTAATAGGACTATTATGCACCATATCACTTTAACCGGCCTACAATAACT
>JAJAGP010006186.1:0-24214 GCA_025084515.1 Ancistrus triradiatus | reverse complement strand
GAGGGAGGAGGGGAGTTCAATTCCCCTAATGTACCTCACCATTTCTATTTACCAGCCTGCTCGTTTTAGTGCAGCTAATGATTTTAGAAATAATAAAGATAATAAAGATCGATTGGACCGCAACGTTAAACTTCAGGATAAAACATTGTGTGTTAAATGCAGCTGTAAAGCAAGAAATACGAACCAAAAACACTGTGTGGGAGAGATTTTTCTTCTTCTTGTGAACATTTGTCTCTTCTTAAGAATAAGAAAACAAACCCCCCGTTGCATGCTACCTGACAAATCCGTAACAATGCTCCAAGATAGCTTAAAGAGACACTCTTAGAAATAAATAAAGACAGCACTAATTCACTTCTGGCAATAAAAAGAGTCAACTTTTTACACCTATGATTGTGTTAATGTCAACAGATTAAGCTTAGTATGATATCCAATTCTATGCAAAAGTCTTGGGCCACCATTACATTTTTTATAACGCAATGGTATAGGTGCCTATGTTTTAATGTATCGTCAGCAACTTTGTCACTCCGTAATCCTCTTTTCCACTGCCGCTAGCCTTTAAAGTGGTTTCATGGCTGTTCCATTCCAAAAAGCATTCCTGATCAAGCTGCTTCAGACTGTATATGGGCCAACTTGGCATCCTGATGAAGCTGCCCAAAAGCTGCGGTTGCTTAAGTGTAAGGGGAGATAACACTATATACACTGGCTGGCCAAAAAAAGGTCACCACCTGGATTTAACTAAGCAAGTAGTTAAATAGTTTGAAAAAAGAGCCTCCCATCGGATAATGTTTCAGCTGGCAAGGTATTTAACCCTAACTGATGCAGTGAGTAGCTTCTCATTTGCTGAACAACCATGTCGAAAGACATCCTGTGGTCCAAACAAATATTAGTGTGACCTTTTTCTGTGTGTTTGCCACTGTAGCCTATAGAAGTTATTTTCTCTGATTTTTCTACTACTTCATACAAATTTCCTGTATTTTCGGGTTCTAATAAAGAGGCTGAGAAATAATGATACACTATATAGTCATTATAGCACTGCTAAAACAATGGTAGATCTAATCTAATGGTGGCCTAAAACTTTTGCACAGCGCTCTTTAACAGCTACAGATCAACTGACCGAACATTTTGTCTTATCCATACTCACTCAGCCAGAGGTGGACTGGTTCCACAACGATTCCTCCACGTTGTCCTCAGGGTGTTGTACCTTGCCACTGGCTTGCTCCGTTTGCTCATGTCTAGACTCGGCTACAGTCTCGTGTAAAACTCGCTATGAAAACAAACTGAATGTGCTACAGTATAGTATATTCACACTGCTGTAACTAAATTGCAGTAGTTACTCTTTTCGAGGATTAAATGTCACTCCTGCATTCACAGCCATTCAGGCTTGGCCACTCACAACCGTTCACCAATAAATAATAAAGTGAGGTGCCTCATTGGATTTAAACAAAAAACAAATTGCTGGGAAATTTCTAATGAACAGGCCAGAGAGTGATGTACTTACGGTGTTTAACGTCTTTCAAAACTGCAATTCTCGTTTCTGTCAGCAGGTGTCGCAAGGGTTCAGTTTTCTGTCATTCAGACGTGAATTAGATATACAGAAGACAGATTTTTTTCCTATAATAATTCTGGAGACTAAAACAAAGCTTTAAGGTCATTAAAGAAGCGGACCTTGATCGGACGGACGTTAAACAGCATTAAACAAAGCCAGTGGGCGACAAGAGTGGGCTGTTAATAACAACTAACTACATTTTCTCTTTTCTCTCTAAGCCTTGTGTTTCTGGAACCAGTTCCAGGCTACACACTAAGATCTTCCTCTGCTTCAGCTCCACCCAAGCTGTTCTTCCATAATCAGTACTGAGACCAGAGAGGGCAGGAACTCCCTCCCTCCTGTGGTCGACTGGGGACGTCATGCCACCGTGACATTTCCACCAGCAACACAAGATCCTACAATTACTCTGTACTGGACTAAATATTCTATTATTGGCTTACATGCTAGAACATTTACGTTGTCTACTATATTAAACTCTTCATAATATTTCATTTTCTCTGAAACGCTGCATTTTTAAATATGTTCTCTCATGTATTACTATAAAAGGTATTAATTAGATAACTTAGTTTAATTCTTACATACATCAACTAAATCGCCCAGGGAGGACGAGAGGATTTTGAGTTTTGGTCCTCCCAAGGTTTCCTCATTATTATGCTTAGGGAGTTTTTCCTTGCCACTGTCGCCCTAGCCTTGCTCAAATTGGGATTGGCCTTGGATAATAGAAGATAATCTACACTTGTTAACCTGCGTCGAGGCAGAGAACTGAGAACTCACTGGACACAGTGTCGTCCTGAGCACAGTTTTGGACACAAAGTCAGATCGACTCAACGGCCTGTTAATATGCCGTTTAGCCAACACATTTGGGCTGATCCGCTTAAACTGCGGCCCCTAGCGAAGGGCTCGCCGATAAATGGGGGGTTTACCGACAATTTGGGCAGCAGCGAGGCCAGCCAACACGGCTTTCTTAAGAAATATATCCGCTATATATCCACATCCCCCAGCGGCTCAGCCAGCCAGCCGCAGAAGTCCAAATCCCGGCCCAGCTCTGCCAGAGTCTTGTTTCGTACCTTTAAGAAAAACCTCGACCAGGTTCACGCGCCCCAATTTAATTCTGGCAACAAGACCCCGGCGCGCAGGCAACGCGCTGCGAGACTCAGGAAAGTCGTGCCTCTGGCAGCCCGTGCAGAAATCCTGAAATAACGAGCGCCAGAGAAGAAGTCGAAGCCCTGTCTTGTGCACCACTGAAAAAAAGAAAGGAAAAAAACCCACCTCTCTACTTGTGTGTGTGTGTGTGTGCAGAATCCTGCAATATGAAGCAGGTTTCGGGCATTATCGGAAACAAAATCCGCGTTTTTAGGGTGTGGTCTGGTGTGGCACAGCGATCCGATTGACTAGGAGGGTTGTTTTCAGACAGGACCATAATCCGTTTAGTTTGAACTGGGCTGGAAACAACGCAATATGCAAACACACAACACGCAGCAACGGCAAAACACAATCGACTGGGATTCACACACAGAGCTGCATCTAGGTTTTACAGAGAATGGTCCGGAAAAGAGAAAACATCCAGTGAGGGCAGTTCTATGGGATAAAAAGCACTGTTTATGCCAGATAGAAAGGCAACAGTAACTCAAATGGCCATTCGTTGCATGCACTCGGTATGAGGAAGACCATCTCTGAACTCGTGACACGTCCAACCTTGAAGCAGGTGGGCTGCAGCAGCAGGAAACCACACCAGGTTCCACTGCTGTCAGCCAAGATCAGGTAACCGATGCTACAATTGGCACCGGCTCACCGAAATGAGGCGACTGAAGATTAGAAAAACGTTATGTTGTGTTTCGGAATCTGTCAGGTCAGAAACTGGCGCAAACAACATGAAAGCAAAAATCCATCGGCCTTGGACCAATGATTCAGGGTGGCTTTGGTGGTGTGATGGTGTAGGGCACACTCTGGGTCCCTTAATACCAACTGAGCACTGATTAAACCTCACAGCCTACCTGAGCATTGCTGCTGACCATGTGCGCCCCTTATGAGCACACTGGGTAAAAAATAAAGACAGTAAGATAAAGAATTGTCTTTAAATGACGTTTAATAATCATTAGTCTTGGTTCAGAGGGAAAGGTCCAGGACTATCGATAAAAACTGGGTCATATCTGAAGCTTTATGTATTATTATTATTATTATTTCCCTCCACTTTCCTCCATTTCCAATTCCCCAGTCTCTCAGCCTTTCCCCATTGCAGAAAGGAGGAGGAGGTGCGAAGGAACAGACTATGCGCTCACCATCTCAGCCAAAGGAACTGCTGCCGAATGCTCCCCATCCAAACTTCCCTCCCTCTGACGGAGCGTTCTAAAGCAGAGTGTAACGTTACACCCCTATTAACCCCTGCAACCCCCTTGGCCTGCTGTTTAGACTGCTGCACCGAACAGTGGAGGGTTATTCAGGGGGGTGTAGGCAAACACCAATTCAAAACCATATTGCAAGCTGTCAAATGAAACGTAGCCCACATAAAAAACTAAGATTAAGGAAATAATTAAGACTTTCTTAAGATAATAGTTGAATACACAAGGGTTTTTTTGAGAATTGCATTTTCTTATCAACCTATTAGTGTTTGTCTTAGGAACCTTCATACATCTTTCGTGAATCCGGCCCCTGGCATGGCATGATTGGCCACGGGAACCCTTCGATGAAGCCTCAAAACGGGAACAGCCCTTAAGGTGGTAACCCAAAATCTCCCACTGGATGATATTATGGGGCAGTCAATGAAGGCGTTAATAAAAGTACCAGAAATGGTCATTTCATGGACTTAAAAAGCTACGTTCGAATATGACTCATTCATATAAGCACCTTCTTGATTTGATTGATTTGAGTTTGTTGGAGGTGGAAGAGCAAAAGCTCTCACTACAAGACGAGCCGATTTTTGGACTGCAAACCCCAAGGGTTTGGTTCTGTAACAAATGTTAGTTTGTCGTTGCACCGTGTACGTCTGGAGACTGTGGAACTGGAGGCCGATCCAATGTAACGCAATGCTGCCCTCCAGTGGCTAAAACCATGTTTTCACCACTGGATGTGGTCTCAAACATTAAAAAGAATCAGCCACAGATTATACCGTACCCCGGACGGGCAACAGTCCGCTCCAGTCACTTAGGGATTGGAAGGTGTTTCTGCTTAGACGTGCCTTTTATCCACCCTCCTCTCGGCCCTGGCCAATTACGTGACCTGGCTGGAAGACACGTGAACCCGGCTCCCCCTAGTGATTGTTCTTAAAGAAAGAGTTAAGAAAAAAATACAATTCTTAAGAAGCTATTTTAAGAATGACATTGTTTAGACGTTTTTAACGAAGATTTTCCTTCTTAGGACAGAGCCAGCATATCCTCCTACATAAACCACTGTGTTCCTGGGATAATCGCCAGACCCACTCCCCTCCCTCAGTTTCACATGTTTGCTTAAGCAGGTGTTGCTGCCACCTTAAGAAAGAAAATCTTCGTAAAAAACGCTTAAAAAAAAAAGGTATTCTTCAAATAACTTATCTAAAATAATTATCTTATCTTCTTAACTCTTTAAATTTCGGTAAATGTTGATGCTCAACTCGGGGCGTGTGTGAGGCTAACGTAAAAAAAGATAAGAGAATAGTGACGTTTTCAAGAATACCGCTTGTTCTTAGAATTGTTCTCAAGGAAAGAGTTAAGAAAATAATATCATTCATAAGAAGTTATTTGAAGAACAACGTTTTTAACGAAGGTTTTCTTTCTGTGTTCCCGGGATAACCCTCACTTCCAGACGTTTGCTTAAACGGGTGCTGCCTCCGTCTTGCCGTTTGTGGTGACGAGCTGCACCAAGGTGCCCGATGGGGGTCTCTCTTCGCCTGTCGCCCACTTGTAGAACAGTCTAGAATAATAATACGGTTTTGTGCGTGAGGCTTTGGTCTGAATTGGTCACAATACAGATTGCATAAGTTAAATAAAATTAAAATGACACACTCACTGGATAAAAAGTACATAAAACGATTTAAAAATCAATATAATAGCCAGAATCCAAGAGAAAAGGAAAAAAGCTATCATTAATGTAAATTTTTGCCAATACAGATTTGCAATGAGACTTGAATCACTTGATTCTTTTGGTCTGTGTACGTGCGGGAAAGGGGGGCAGGCTTTCTTAGATACTCGTAAGGGGGGCTCCAAGGAACAAGGGTTGGGAACCACTGACTTAGACTAAACAAACATAAAACAGACAAAATTCGTACTAAGAGCACCACAGGCCGTACTCACTCAGCAACGAACTCCAGCGGCGTCCAAGAAGTGACATCGGCATCCGGCATGAACTGCCTGTTCACTGGGGTGTCCAACGTGACTCTAAAGGAAGAACAGGTTTATCAGTGGCCTAGCGGTTTGTAGTCCAAACGGGCTCTAGGTTTGCTTTGATATAAATAAAGAAAAACGCTGGTTATGGTTGGTATGGGATAGAATCAGTGGAAAGGGTTCTGAGTCTAGATGTTGGTTGTGGAAGTAATGGGAGGTCATAAAGAGGGTCAAAGCGTTCCCCAAACGGGACTGTTCCTGGAACAAACCATGAACGGGCAACTGCGGACTTTCCAGCGCCCTTTTCATCACCGTTGCCCCCAGCTGTGCTATCTGACTTTCAGCGTACTCTTTGGGGTGCCTCCATTTCAGGTGGTCGATCATGTCAAGTCAAGTCAGAGTTATTTCTGTAGCGCTTTTTACAGCGGAGCATCGTCTCACAGCAGCTTCACAATTTTACATGATACTCTAATATCTAGATCCAATCCCAAACTGAGCAAGCGACAGTGGCAAGGAAAAACCCCTAAACGTTAAAAGGCAGAAACCTAGGGTGGACCAAGACTCAGAAAGGGACCTGAACTTCTTGGGTGGCGAAGATGATAAATGTAAGAATGAAACTAATTTATCTAGTCGAATAGTGTTATAGCCGCGTCACGTTCACTGACGGGAGGACGGCGATGGCGGCGGCTCCCGAGGGAAGGCCGCTCTTGTCTCCGCCCAGGCTCCGACACAGCTGATGCACTGCAGCCTTTGCCATTCCGTAGCCGATCATTCCTGCGGAGGAACAGAATGAATGTTCGTACTATGACACACGATCAAAACGGCAGCACCATCTAAGGACCGCCCGACCAACGAGCGTCTACTTCAGCAGCCGAGGTCTTACGACAAGTAGGAATAAATAGGACATAAAAATTGGTCTTTAACTTTTTAGAACTTTAAATAAGTAAGGAGTGAAAGCACTCACTCAATAAATTAACGATCCAGTAAAATCTTTGCATATCATTCGGGTACCTGGGTCACACTGATGCAAAACTCTAGAAATTTCTACACAGTTCACACCCTTTCACACACCACTGCATAGGGTTTAATCAGGACAATCTGGCTCATTAACCCGAGGGTCGGTACCTGGGGTCGGTCCAAGCGCCGCTTTGGCCCCCGTCAGCGTGAGCAGCCCCCCCTCCTTCAGGTGCTTGGTTGCTAGGTGACTGGAGATGGTGGACGTCCACACGCTCTGCTTCCACATCAGGTCGGAATTCTTATAGGTCGCTGTAGAGGACAGCCGAAGAGAAAACGAGTCAGAAACCAAACACTAGGACATACCTGGGAACCAGTTAGGTGGAAACTGTGGTCTGCTCTGACCTTTGGCCTTTGCACTTCCACCCGCCCAGCCTCCAGCCACACACAGTATGGCGTCGACCTTTTGCTCCCCCAGCAGTTCCCCTACGTCCGCTGTGACCTGAAGGAAGGCGTGGCTTTAACTCCAGCACTGTGTCTGGCCAAGCCAAGGTTCTATAACACAAGCTGCTTGGATGAATCTTTCTCAAGACAGGCCACTCTTACCTTATCGGCTTGCTCACTGAAGGAGTCGGACGTCTGGACCGTAATGTTGGAATCAGCCTCTTCGTTTGCATTTAGGTCGATGCACGCGACCCACTGGCAAAGATCCCCCAAAACAACGTTGAATCAGAAAAGTATGGAAAATGTAGTAAACGTCTACTTTGACTTTAAATGCATTGCAGGTTCTTTGGTAAATAAACATCCATTCCTGCATTTCAAGACTGTAACACTTTCCAAATGCGTTGGGGCCAATTTAGGGCTAGTAACGAGGTAATAAAGTAAATAAATAATGATGAGACTTCAAACTGGACCAAAGAGGGGCTCCAGTCTGTCTACAAATGCGTGAGAAAATGACTGAAATGTTTCAAACCAACGTTCCTCAAAAGAAAGGATTTGCAAATTTCTCCCTCTACGAGGCATAATATCATTAAACAATTCAAGGAATCTACATTTACATGTACATTTACAGCATTTAGCAGACGCCCTTATCCAGAGCGACTTACAATTGGTACAGTCTTACAATCCAAGCAATTGTGGGTTAAGGGCCAGCACAAGGACCCATCAGTGGCAGCTTGGCAGAGATGGGATTTGAACCCCAATCTTCTGGTCCAGAATCCAGTACCTTAACCACTAGGCTACCACAGTCCCACAGTCTCGGGAGGAATTTCAGTGGGCACAGCACCTCAGACGGCACTGAATCAAGAACCGGCATTCATTAACAGCTGATAGAACCACATGGGCAAGGGATTACTTTAACAAATCTTTATCAAGCACTACAGTACGGAGTTACGTTCAAAAATGCCACTTAAAACGTTACTGCACAAAAAAGAAGCCTTGTGTTAACCATGTCTGGAAGCTGCGTCAACTTCTCTGAATTTGGAGGACCATCACACAGTTGGAAATTTTCCCCCCGATTCCTTGAATCGCTTAATTTTATTACGCGCTGTAGAAGGAGAAATAGGTAAATCCCTTCCAGTCCAAAAGGGGGCGGGGCCATTCTAATGAAACTGATTGAGAGCCAAATCTGAGCTGCTTACAGAATCCCATTTTTTCAAAGTAAAATGATTTTTTTTCATCATCTGTCTCCTTTAACTCCTAGATAGGCTGGGAAAATGAGTCTAGTCCCTGTTGCCAAGTGAATAAATAGCCTTATGGCTCCTGAAGGACCAGCATGTCCATGACCAGGCACTTACCCAGTTCTTGGACCTGAAATACTGGACACATTTAGAGCCCAGCGCTCCTCTTCCTCCATAAACAATGACTTTTCTAGCCTCTGCAGCTGCCATTCTTGAGTTATGACCCGAAATGAGCGCAGAAACACGACAAGAAATGTCAAGTCGCCTTCGTTTCTGCTTACACTTAACTGGTCGTCGTTGCCACCTATCGCTCGGGAGCAGCGTGCACGAGGTTAGGCTCGGAAAATGGAGGTTTTGAACAGGCCTGGGCACGTTCTACGCTGTGGAAGAACGAAGTCATAACCTGTGGCTGGTTACGGACCGAACACTAGCTACGTGTGCGTACAGTAGCGCGGTACGGCTACGGGCGGATTCTTCCGCCTTGTTTGCCCAACCGTTTTCGTGCAAACGCGCACGGATTGGGTGACGTATCGATGAGCGTAGGCGCACGTCCTATCACATTTAAAGACGAGCACTTACAAGCCAATCACGGCGCAGGAGGCGGGCTTAAGCGAAAAGAGGTGGGGGAATGGATAACGCTACAAAAAGTACAGCGTCGGCTCGGAGTCGGAAGTAGCCGCTGGTTCTATGCTAGGTTACGCAGACGATAGCGTACGGCTGACGGTTCGAGAGAAGAGTACGGCGGATGATTTTGGAATCGAGACGCGATACATAAGTGAGCTGTCTCTCCCAGAGCGCTCGCGATCGGATAAGCGAGGTAGGATTTTATAACAGGAGCCGAAACGGTTCGTTTTATGCCGCGGGTTTGTTTACATTTCCTGTAAACGGTTTAAGCGACCGGACAGTTTATTAAAGACAGGACTGGAGTTAGGAAGGAAGGATGGTTGGTCATTTCGTCTTAGATGCGCCACGAATAAACCGTAATCCTGTTCGCCATCCATAGCGGTAACATGACAACAATGAGCTACTAGTGAACACAAAGTAAATACTTATGAATCTGAGGACCTGGGTTCGAATCCCGGTCCAGATATTACTGAAGGTACGACCAGTGTGGCACTTTTTCAAGCTTCTATACACACCAGCTTTGTGTAAAGCTCGTGAGATTGTTGCCACACGCACAGACCGACCAGTATCAGCCATAAAGTCTTTAAGTCCCTCGAAGTTGTCACTGGCCTGAATATTGGTGGTCATACAGTTTTTTTCAGCCATAGACTTTCCACTTGAAGGACGTCTTTTTAAGACACGTCTTTACATGTGACATATAAGCATGTGTGTATGTTTTCAGGATGGATCCCGCATTGCTGAGAGAGCGTGAGCTATTTAAGAAGAGGGCCCTGTCCACTCCGGCGGTAGAGAAGAGACCGGCGCCCTCCGAAGCTTCGGGTTCCTCCAAGAAAAAAAAGAGCAAATCCGACAAAGACTCGTCTTCAGCGTCTAAAAACAACACAGGTGTTTTGGTTTTTTTCCAGCTTATCGTGATTTGTCTTCGTCCGTGCTCTGGTAACTTGGGTGCGAGGCGATTTTATTGATATGGTACAAAAGAATAGAATTATTACTTGAACACGCTCACATCTGTAGCCTGTGCGTTCCAAGTGTAGTGCGTTGTGTTTTTTCTCTATTCTGGCCACGTGATGCTCGTCACTGTGGCGTCGCCCTGGTTTCAATGGTAGCCGCGTCACCATGGTAGCCGCTACATCATGCTGTTGGTGTCATCGGCGTCACATCTCGCCTCGGTTGTGCTGAAAAGGTTGCAGTCGAGCAGCTCGTACAGGAAGCCTGGCGAAGAGGAAGAGGAGGATGACGACGAAGCAGGCGACGTTCTAGCCGTCGTGAAAAGGACACGAAGCGGCTACGCTACCGGACGTGCTCATGGTGATCTAGCAAAAGGAGAGCGCGGGAGATGAACGCTATTCTATTCCAATACCGAGGACCGGTCCGATCATGTGGAACAGAATCATAAATATAGCGTTAGGTTTTAACCTGACATGTCTAGACACTAAGAAGGGATAAACAATTACAAATAGGTAGACAAATACTACCTTTTCTTTCAGTACAGGTACCCTCCTTTTAACGTTCGCTTGCGTCAATGCCAGAGGCTTAAGACTTATGATAGGAACTAAAAATCTGTTTTATATACAGTAGAACCTGTATATAAAACGAACTCATCAATTCGTTCCAGAAGGCCCGTCGAGTACCGGGCTAATTTTTAACATAAGGAATGAATAAATTGAACGAATCCATTCTAGACCTTCACAAAATCCACCCTGTATAAGGCATTCTATGCAGTAATGGAGCTGTATTGTACAGGAGCTCCCTGATTTATGACAAATCCATCCTAAGTTAAACGTATCATGAACCGATGCGTTTAATATAGTCTATGCTGTATCATTAGCATTTGTGTTAACCTACAGTCGACCAAAATCATTAAAACAAAGCTGATTTTATAATAGTGTTAAAATCTCATGTCATTTAGTGAGTAACGGATTGAAAGGGAAACGTGTACTGAATCGTCAATCTAGTGTAGGCTGGAACGAATCCCAAGAACGACTCGTACAAGTTTAAGCAAGAGCGCTGAGTACTGAGCAAAACAAGACATTTTTCTCGTCAAAATGCGCCGAGAACCAAATTGGACGAGTTCCGAGGTGGTTGAGTGGCGAGGTACGACTTATCTTATTCACGTGCGGATAGAAAACTAGTACGAGCGAACCCTTACAACACCAGCAGACAGAAAAGATTTATATATATATATATATATATATATATATATATATATATATATATATATATATATATATACACACACACTCTATTTTTATTTATATATTACATTGTAGGATTTTAAAAGAATTTAATTGTAAATCATGGTGGAAAATAAGTATTTGGTCACTCACAAACAAGCAAAATTTCTGGCTCTCACAGGCCTGTAACTTTTTCTTTAAGAAGCTCTTCTGTCCTCCACTGTCCTCCAGAAGAGGATTGGGAGAATATCATGTGGTCAGATGAAACCAAAATAGAACTTTTTGGTAAAAACTCAACTCGTCGTGTTTGGAGAAAGAAGAATGCTGAGTTGCATCCCAAGAACACCATACCTACTATGAAGCATGGAGGTGGAAACATCATGCTTTTGGGGCTGTTTTTTCTGCAGAGGGGACAGGACGACTGATCCGTGTTAAGGGAAGAATGTACCGTGAGATTTTAAGCCAAAAACCTCCTTCCATCAGTGAGAGCATAGAATATGGAACGTGGCTGGGGTCTTCCAGCATGACAATGATTCCCAAACACACCACTCGGGCAACGAAGGAGTGGCTCAGTAAAAAGCATTTCAAGGTCCTGGAGTGGCCTAGCCATTCTCCAGACCGCAGCCCCATAGAACAATTTGTGGAGGGAGTTGAAAGTCTGTGTTTGCCCCAAAACATCACTGCTCTAGAGGAGATCTGCATGGAGGGAATGGGCCCAAAATACCAGCTACAGTGTGTGCCAACCTGGTGAAGGACTTACAGGAAGGAAACGTTTGACCTCTGTCATTGCCAACAAAGGTTATGTTACAAAGTGTTGAGTTGAACTTTTGTTATTGACCAAATACTTATTTTCCACCATGATTTACAATTAAATTCTTTTAAAATCCTACAATATGATTTCCTGGATTTTTTTTCTCTCATTTTGTCTCTCATAGTTGAAGTGTAGCTATGATGAAAATCACAGACCTCTCTCATCTTTCTAAGCAGGAGAACCTGCACAATCAGTGGCTGACTAAATACTTTTTTGCCCCACTGCATACATGTTTTCTAGCATCATCCAACAACACTGATTTGTCTCACAACTTCTGTTTAAGAGCTAATGGAGAGTAACGTGGTTAACTGCGTAATATGATCAGAGGCTGTGTGTGTGTGTGTGTGAGAACATGTCCACAGACTAGCAACACTACACACTTCGATGCCATATAACCCAAAGTCTGATGTCTTGTTTACACGCACACACTGGCTGGCCCTAATTTGCCCTGGGGGGAACCTTTGGATCTGTTCCTTAGTCGGACTGATCTGTTCTGATAGTCGGACCAAAGTTAACCGTCTAGGAAGTGAGAACATCTAGGAATCGAGAACTGCACCATCAGCCTCCGAGTGCGCCCCCTGTGTTTGGGGTGCGTATGGGTCTGTCTGTGCACCGGCATGAGAAAACTCCACAAAGCAAGCATACCTGCGAGGCTAAGATGAAGGACGATAAAACGGCCACTCATTCACTCATTCTCATTCTCTCTCTCTCTCTCTCTCTCTCTCTCTCTCTCTCGTTTACATTTTGCTCGTTCCCATTTCCTGCCGCAGCGCCACTGGACGGCTCGTTTCTCCCTCAATTATTCTGTGTACTACAGTAATATATAAATAATTCATGAAGCACAGAGCCATTGGCTGAGCTTTGTGCATCGTTTGACAGAAATGTCAGGAAAAAAAAAATAATAATAGTGAGATGGGACACTGGCAGTCGGTCTGCTTTCTGTTTGCTGTGACAGTGAAATGATACAGATCTACTCAAAGGCAATATGCAGTACAGTACCTCATTACGAGCCTATGAACACTAAGATGTAGTCTAAAATGATAGAATTAATAAAATAAGCCTAGCAGTGGTAGATATAGTATAAATAGTAGTATAATGCAGTATATAACGTGGTGAATACCATATTATACTACATGTACTATGTGCTAATCTGTTACTATTATTATTTTATTATATTATTATTATTAATTACACCAGAAGCAGGCATGTTTTTCCCACTACAATCTTTGGAGAATTACGAGAAGTTGCCTGGACCAACATGGCACTGACGCATGAGCCAGGTATATCTAGGTATATTATTATGAAAATGGCCCACGAGCAGTTGTGGCTGGGTGCAACACAGAGTCTCGACCCCGAACGGCACCTGACAGCAGTCGAGCAAATGTGATTAAACCTTCTTTCAACCTCTTTCAGACTCCAGTAATGGATCGTTCAATCTCAAAGCGCTCTCTGGGAGCTCCGGGTACAAGTTCGGTGTCTTGGCGCGAATCGTCAACTACATGAAGGTACGTCGAGATCTTAAGTTCTGGATCAATTCAGCCAGATACTTAAAGAGCTAAAGATTGATTTAAAAAAAATGCTAAATGACCAACACAGACTCTGTCTCTCCCAGACAAGGCACCAGAGAGGCGACACTCATCCTCTAAGCCTGGAAGAGATTTTGGATGAAACCAAGCTGCTGGACATTGGCATGAAGCAGAAGCAGTGGCTCATGTCTGAGGTGCGTCCGTTTGGTTGCGTAACACTTTGAATGTTCACGTCATTTAGCAGGGTCAGTCTAAGCAGTTGTGGGTTAAGGGTCAAACAGAGCAGCGTGTGGAAAGATCTCTGGTTATAGGTGATACGTGAATCCTAGCTACCCCTTTAGGGACACCAGCAGCTAGGGTTACATGCATCCTGGGAGCCAGAGTGCCGGACATTGTAGGGAGCCTTGGCGAGCTCCATAGTGGTAGATTCTCTAGAATAGTCGTTCATGTAGGGGCTAATGATATACGCCTTCTCCAGAGGTGGCAGAGGTGGGATTTGAACCCTGGACCTTCTAGTCCACAGTACAGTAACTGCTAAGACACCACAGTCCCACATCCTTGGTGTTAAGCAAAGGATACCATTGGCTACCCTAGTCTCTACTATTATTTTCCCAGACTTGATGCAAGAAGGAGGTGGAAATGACAAGCTTGTTCGATGACCTAAAAAGAAAGCACCCCAAAGAGCACGTCGAAAGCCAGATAGCACTGGGACCTCAAGTAGGCACAACAGATACATGTGTAAGCTATTAGACATAATCATATCAATTAGATAACTTAGTTAAATCTTACATGTATCATCTAAACCGCCCAAGGAGGTCCGGTCCCTTTTTGAGTCTTCCCAAGGTTTCTTCCTTATAACGTTTCGGGAGTTTTCCTTGCCACTGTCGCCCAAGGCCTGCTGAGTTGGGGATTGGCCTTATGATTTAGAAGATGATCTAAAATAGTAAAGCTGCTTTCAGACAATGCTCCATTATGCAAAGCGCTATAAAAATAAACCTGACCTGGACTGGCATGGCCAAGGAAACGATGCCAAGAAAAAGGCCTAAAACAAGCCTTTTAAGTTACTTCTATAAATAGTTCCGACTTGGCAAATTCCATTGTTGTACACAAAAAAAACAGCAAGACGTAGGATAAGGTTACATTCCTCAGGTCTGGGATGTAGGAGTGTGAAGCTCTGGCTCCTGTAAATCCAGAGGGTGCGAGTTCCACCTTGGAGGTGGTCCCGGGTTCACGGAGTAGGGTTTGAGGACGTGACCCTGAGGTCCTGATAGAATACATCTTGCGCTTTTTTTTTCAGTTACCAATGACATATTTTGATTTCATTCATGCAGCTTTGTGTTTGAATACAAATTTATGTTCATTATTTTACCATTCTGTCTCTGTTCCTCCTCCCCAGGCCTTGGCGAGTAACCCCAAGATAGAGGTACGTGACGGAAAGTACGCGTTTAAACCCAAATACCACCTGAAGGACAAGAAGGCCCTGCTCAGGCTGCTCAACAAACATGACCAGCTGGGATCAGGAGGCGTGCTGCTGGACGACGTGGAGGAGGGCCTGCCCAACGCCGCCAAGGCCATCAAGGTATTAATCCATTGTTTTGTTGTTGTTTTTTTAGTGAAAGCTGGAATGACAATACAGATTTCAACATTAACCTGATCTTCCTGCTCGACTATGCTAGAATGACTAAAGCGATAAATGTTTTCGTCAGGCAACAAAATAAAAAATAACACGACCCTGCAGTGAAGCATTTAGCACCTGTTGTCCTGGTAGTCACTCAGTGAGTTTGTGTACTTAAGAATCCGATCATGGTTGGATTATCCAAGTGGTCATGGATACAGCATACTACGATCCAGAAATCAGATTAGGGAATCTGATAGAGCTGGATTTTACTCCAGTGATCGGATTACTCACTGCATGTATACCAGTTCCCAAAACGTGTTTTACCTTCCCACGGTCTGTGTATTCTAAACCTGGCTTTATTTGCCCTCTTTGTCTATTGACTTATTTTTCTTGTGGGATCTGGCAACCCTGTGATTAACCGCAGTAGATACTCGAGGAAATGAATAATTAGAATTTAGTATTACAGTTTGAACCTGTACATTTTATAAGCGAGTAAAACTGCCCTCTAGGAGGAGAGGGAACGACGAGGGCGAAGGATCGCGAGGACAAAAACTTTTGGGACTGATATAAAATACTTGGATATTTTCCAAATGCAGAATTTTGGCTGAGACATCAAATCACCTAATGACCCTGTGAAAACCATCGCATCCAAATAGGGCTTTACTGTAATGACATGGCGTTTAAGACTGGGCTCTAACGTGTAGTGTTACGTCGTTGATTCTGTGCCCAGGCGCTCGGTGATCAGATCCTCTTCGTCACCAGGCCGGACAAGAAGAAGGTTCTGTTCTACAACGACAAGCACTGTAACTTTGAAATAGATGAAGGTGAGTGCCGGTAAGGGTAGCTGTGAACATGAAAGGACGGCCAGATCGTAGCCCAAAGACTTTTTGTTTTAAACGATTATCATTTTAGCACTGACCATATACAGTGGTACGTCGGACCTCGTCAAATTCGGTTCTTGGCGCATTTTTGACTAGAAAAATGCGTCTCGGTTCTCGACGTACTTGCTTAAATTTGTATGAGGCCAGCTGTGCGAATCATTTCGGCCGAATCTTGATTCATGATTCAGTGATTCAGTTTCACAATAGCTCTCGGGCAGTGCAGATCTCGGCTGTGTTTGTGTTTTTCTTTATATTTACATCTACAGTTCTAGATTCTTAGTGCAAATAAGTCTTCATGGGTCCTAAAAGGTTAATAAGAGCCAACCGAAAGGAGAACAGGAACTGAATCCTGTTTGCTTTCAGGCTGAGCTGTTAGTTCACCAATAGAGTAAGTGTTTTTGCTTTTACTTTCACTTTCAATCCATTACTCACTATATTACACTAGACTTTAACACATGGCCGACTGTAGGTTGTAGTGTTAATGATACAGTATAGACTATATTAAATAAATCAGGGAGCACTTGTACAGCACAGCTCCATTAATGCATATCATGCCTTATACAGTGTGGATTTTCTGGAGGTCTGGAACGGGTTCGTTCAATTTTCATTATTCCTTAAGTAAAAACAATTAGTTCGGTACCCCGGTACACTACTGCGACCAAACTGGCCGGAAGGACTCTTAAGGCAGGTCTTAAACACCTTTGTGGTGACCTGTGTCCTGTGTGTGGTTCAGAGTTCCAGAAGCTGTGGCGAAGCGTCCCGGTGGATTCCATAGATGATGACAAGATTGAGGAGTACCTAAAGAGACAGGGCATTTCATCCATGCAAGACACGGGACCCAAGAAAATGGTGCGTTTCCATTCCCGCGCACTTTTGTCACCATTTTGCTTGTGACCAAACTAACGTCTTCTTACGCTTCACCCTTCCAGACACCGGCGCAGAAGAGGAAGAAGCCGGCGTCGCAGAAGAGGAGGAGGTTCAAGACCCACAACGACCATCTGAACGGCGTTCTGGAGGACTACACGGACGGCGTCCCCACAAAGAAGTGACGCTCATGCTGTAACGTTGGGATAAAGGCGGCAAGCAAAAGACTGAGATCTGCCCGTTTCCATCCAGTACGGCGTGTGGCCCCGGCCGGAGCCACGCACCAGCACTAACACGGGCTCAATACTAATGTGAACGGACTGTAAATATTTTTTGCCGGTTTTGCTTTCGTTTTTGGCGAATTTGTTTGAAGGTTCTTTTGTTTTTTTTTTTGTTTTTTTCCCTACTTTTTTTTTTTTTTTTTTAGAATAAACCTTTAAAGACAATCCTCACCGCCTTCCCTGTGTGTTTTTCGGTGGAACGACCGAGATCTTACAAATTGTAATAAATTACAAAAGGAAATAAAAATCAGTGCGACGGCTGCACAAGCAGAGGCTGGAGTTAAGGGTTTACTAACTCTTCAGAGTCTCGGGAATGCCTAGTTCTAACATTGCCAGATGACAAGGATAAAACTTCCTGTCTTAGAGTGTAGCGCTGAGCAGGGTTGCGCCTCCGGTGGTGATGATGCGTAATTGCATGAGTCCATATAGTCGTTACATATACAGCTATCGCTCTGTGAAACAGATCGGTGACCGAAATGGACGTTACCATAGTCACACAGTCTTCTGTAAGGTCAATGTGAAGGGAATTTTCACAAGAGAACTGCATGAAAACAGTACTTAAATGCTTCAGAGATGCTGCTGAAAACATCGACTGAAACGAAGGCCCTTTTGTTTAATGGAAGCCAAAAACGCACTGATTACGGACGATGGACCAGAAACTCGACGCTTCAACGTGAACCACTTTATACAGTTATGGGTTAGAGAGAACATACAGGTAGTTGGGAGGACAAACAAAGGGAGTACTACTTACAATAGGACAGGTACATGCACATAAGTAGCGGGAAGTCAGCCACACAAAAAAGTCTCTAAACACATCAACCGAGTTCTAGCAATCTGTAGTCCAAATGTGAGCTATCGAGCAAGCGAGGACGTAGTTAGATTGGAAGATGGTTACTTACAGTGGGGAAAAAAGTATTTAGTCAGCCACTGATTGAGCAAGTTCTCCTACTTAGAAAGATGAGAGAGGTCTGTAATTTTCATCATAGCTACACTTCAACTATGAGAGACAAAATGAGAAAAAATCCAGGAAATCACAGTGTAGGATTTTTAAAGAATTTAATTGTAAATCATGGTGGAAAATAAGTATTTGGTCACCCACAAAACAAACAAGATTTCTGGCTCTCACAGACCTGTAACAACTTCTTTATGAATCTTTTCTGTCCTCCACTGGTTACCTGTATTGATATATAATATCAGATGAAACCAAAATGGAACTTTTTGGTAAAAACTCAACTGGAGGAAAAAGGATGCTGAGTCACATCCCAAGAACACCATACCTACTGTGAAGCATGGGGGTGGAAACATTCATGCTTTGGGGCTGTTTTTCTGCAGAGGGGACAGGACGACTGATCCGTGTTAAGGGAAGAATGAACGGGGCCATGTATCGTGAGATTTTAAGCCAAAACCTCCTTCCATCAGTGAGAGCATTGAAGATGGAACGTGGCTGGGTCTTCCAGCATGACAATGATCCCAAACACACCGCTCGGGCAACGAAGGAGTGGCTCGTAAAAAGCATTTCAAGGTCCTGGAGTGGCGCTAAGCCAGTCTCCAGACCTCAGCCCCATAGAACATTTGTGGAGGGGAGTCGAAAGTCCATGTTGCCCCAAAACATCACTGCTCTAGAGGAGATCTGCATGGAGGAATGGGACAAAATACCAGCTACAGTGTGTGCCAACCTGGTGAAGACTTACAGGGGAACGTTTTTGACCTCTGTCATTGCCAACAAAGGTTATGTTTACAAAGTATTGCGTTGAACTTTTGATTTTGACCAAATACTTATTTTCCACCATGATTTTACAATTAAATTCTTTAAATGTGATTTCCTGGATTTTGTTTTTCTCATTTTGTCTCTCATAGTTGAAAGTGTACCTATGATGAAAATTACAGACCTCTCTCATCTTTCTAAGTAGGAGAACTTGCACAGTCAGTGGCTGACTAAATACTTTTTTTTGCCCCACTATATATGTATATATAAAATTGGGGGTGGGCAATATGACAATATTTTATTGCATCATGATAAATTCTGTTATTATTGACAGACAGTATGGTTTTCTGAGCAGATGGAGAATATCAACAATGCCTGAAGAACCCCACAAGTTTCGTTATTCATTATGAAGAGTGTAATTAGTCCTGTTTAACTGGACATTCTGATAAAAATCACTTTAGTAAGTACGGGATAATATTTCAATAGCACTTCCTTAAGAATCTGTTGCTACTGATGTATTCGTCGGGGTCAGGGAGCAAACCCAAATAAGCAACTACACTGTAGAAACACAGTTCCAAAAACCCAGCCATCCAAAACTACACACATATTTGTAGAGTCTGTATAGAAAAACAAGCCAGAAGGTCGCTTAGAAAAAGAGGACCTGGCAACTGTAAGACGAACAACCTCTGCTCGTGGGCCTGCAGTGTTTTAATTGGCCACAGTCATTATTACGTAGGACAGGCTAAAGAAGCGACACACCCTCCATGTTTGCACAAACACTATGTCCCTCAAGACACCCCCAAAAACCATTTCAGCGTCCCATACAGAGTCACCAGGGTCTCACTTCCTAATAAAGGTCTGTTAAGGTAGCTCTGTCTGCCAAGCACAGGGCCTGAAGATATTTTCCCGAAAAAATCAGGTCAGTCTTACCTCGGGGTAAAAACAGTTCCATGTACGATCCAGAAAAAGAGGAACATCCAACGCTGTTAGGGTGGTGATGCAACATCCAGCAACCCTGTTCGCCAGAAATTCAGGAATGGGCAGAGAAGTCCCCACCGACTCGGAGACCACTGAACACAAAAAAAAACTCGTCTAAACACGATCGATACATCAAATCAACTTCTCAGTAGGTTAGCATGCTGTTAGTGAAACAAACGGAGTGTGGTGAATATGTAACCACTGCTCGCGCCTCCCTGCCTCCTGTTGGGGCGAATTCTTTTCCCACTCTTGAGTTGGCTCATCCCATTATGGGAGACACACACAATCCACCTTGGTCCCACTTTGTGGAGAGTAACAGAACTGATTTCAGCACAGAATTAGCAAATGCATAAAATGGAACCACATGGCGCCCATAGTCATATTATTAGGACATGATTTACCAAATATTTGTATTTTTACAATTAACAAATACCATCTAAAAACAATTTTGGTAACAGGACAGTACAGTCAGAGTTACAATATCATGAAATGTACCAGAAAAAATTGAGAAAACTTACTTTTGGTCTTCACACGACCTTCAAATGATCCAGCTTCCGATTTAGTCATGTGACTCAGAAGTGAGGATATGTCAGGGTGAAAACCAGGGGACATGACCAAAATAAGTATTGTAAAGTAAAATATGATGGATTATTTTATGAGAAAAGTATTTCACGCATAGAGTGACACAACAATACAAAAAAAAAGATTTCTGATGGATTTTAATTATTGGATTTCTTTGTAAAGTTTAATATTAGAGACCAGGGACAGCTAACGAACAATTTTCAGTGTTCTTGGTAGTTTTTAGTAACGTCTAATTTTATATATGCATATATATACACACACACACACACACACACATTACATTTTCTCTTTTCTCTCCGAGCTTAGATGTTTCCACACTAAGATGTTCCTCCGCTTCAGCTCCACCCAAGCTGTTCTTCCATCATCAGCCCCAGACCCAATGTACTGAGCCCACAGAGGGCAGGAACTCCCTTCCTCCTGCAGGCGAGTGAGGATGCCATGCCACCAAGACTCTCCCACCAATGACGTGAGATCCTACAATCACTCTGTACCAGAATTAATAATGCCGATACGCATATTTTTACGCTATTCTATATTACATTTTTATCAGATAACTTGGGCTCATTCTTAAGTATAACAAGGAGGTCGGGTCCCTTTTTGAGCCTCGGTCCTCCCAAGGCTTCCATCTTATAACGTTTAAGGAGTTTTTTCCCTTGGCTTAGATGATAGAAGACAATCTAAAAGTGCAAAGCTGCTTTGAGACAATGAGACAATGCTCCACTGTAAAAAGCGCCCTATAAAAAAAGCTGACATGGCTACAGAATGTCAAATTCTGTAATTCTATGCGCGAACCTGACGACGTTCGAAACGCAAAGTAACTGTCAGCTCATGCATTATTGGGGACCCGTTAATCGAATGACTGTGGTCATTATGGCGAGAAGGAAGAGGTCCTCACAGCCACAGCATGATGTGCTCTGACGTATGTAGGTCACGCCGTATGTGGGCCACATGACTGAACACTTGTGTGTCTGCGTCCAACTGGACAAACATTTCCCCACGATTTTGACTCTTGACTGCAGGTCTATCCGAAGGATTAATATCCCAGTATTGATTTGTAAAAATGATGTAATTATACGAGGAATGGCCATGTTTGTGCGCTTGTGTGTGTTCCTTTTACACAACAGCCCATAAATCTTATTGAATAGCACAACAGCACTTCCTCCATCGGAAATTCTCGTATTGTTTTATGACCTCCGGAATCCGCGCTAACGAGATTTGCACTTGATAGTGACGGAGCTTTATGGTGTTACGCTTCCTCACTTTGTGGGTGTTTCGCTGTTATGTTGACTAACAAGGCCAAGTGTCAATAGGTGTTATGCGTTCTGTGTAACAGGTCGTTGACCGAACTATACATTGAGCGGATATTCCCAAAGGAACATAGTCTCTTTATGCTACTCTAACGCAAATATAAAGGGCATTTTCACAAGAAAACCCTTTGTAGAGGACAGCCCTTTTGTAGGATGGACCGTTACATGTACAGCATGTAGCAGACACCCTTATCCAGAGCGACTTACAATTGGTACAGTCTTACAATCCAAGCTATTGTGGGTTAAGGGCCTTGGTCAAGGACCCAACAGTGGCAGCTTGAAAGAGGTGGGATTTGAACCCTGGACCTTCTGGCCCATAGTCCAGTACCTTACCCGCTAGGCTACCACAGTCCCACATACAATTTTGTACAATTGATACAGTCTTACAATCCAAGCAATTGTGAGTTAAGGGTCTTGCTCAAGGACCCAACAGTGGCAGCTTGTCAGAGGTGGGATTTGAACCCTGGACCTTCTGGTCCAGAGTCCAGTACCTTAACCACTAAGGTGGTCCAAAACAAGTTTGGAGACACTGGGAATTGAACCCAGGACCTCATACATCCAAAGTCATACTACCCCATACTACTTCAGTCATATACCTTTTGTTTGATGGAAGCCAAAAACGCATCGATTACGAACAACAGCATTGCGAACAACCTGGAAGACCAGCCAGATGAAACTGAGACTCGACGAGTGAATGCGAACCAGTTTATACAGACATACGTGCAAAGAAAGGAGTACTACTTACAATAGGACAGGCACACACTTACGAACTCCATTTACAGCTCGGTACAACCAAGTAGTTCAAAGTTATCGGCAAAAACATGAATAACTTGTGCAAAACAGTCTCTAAACACCTCACGCAAGTTCAAACAGTCTCCAGTCCGACCATGAACAACCTCTAATAACTGCTAAGGAAGTTACTAATACACGGACACACACACAAATGAAGGACTTCTACTCTTAAACTCCCACCTCTGCTCATGGATCCGCATCGTTTATTGGCTGCCACAACGTCCGGTGTTAAGAGATGGATTTTCTATTATATATTTCCTATTACAATTTATTATAATTATTAAGTACTGAGAAGTCTTTGTGACTGACACTGTTGGGCTCATGGGCTTCACACAAAGCTGGTCTGAATGGCAACTATCTGGAAGCGAGAGGTCTGTTTCCAGTTACAATTCAATTTGACTGAGATCAAACAACTCAAACAAGCAAGGGAGAATGGAAATATTCCCTAATCTAGATACAAATCCAAACAGTGATGCTCTAATTAAAGCAAAAGTTGGATCTAAAAAGTATTAAATAAGAAAATTGTTGACTTCCAGTCAGTTTTTTACTTTTGTAATTGTTCAAACGGTATTACAGAGCTGATTTCCTACAGGCACTAAGTTTCCACAGGCAGTGGGTGCAGAGATAGAAACAGAAATAACTCCCTGCGACGGCGGCTTTGACTGACAGCGCACCTTGTTGGCAGTGCAAATGCAAATTCAAACCGGATTGCAATTGTGTTTTAATTTTGCGCAGGGCTGGAGCGTGACGAGGACGAAGTGCAACAGCAAACAGACGCGACGAGTCATCCAAGTAAAAAAAAAGTGCACGCGCAACACATTTGTCGTCCACTTGGGGGCAGGCGTGTGCTTACAAGTTCTCAGTTCCATTACAAGTTCCATTGTGATGTGGGACACAGAGGTGGTAGTTTGGCGTGACAAGCGGTGGCTCAGAGTGCTGCCCAATTTCCCAGTATTGGGCCCTTAAACAAGATGACCCTCGGTTGATTAGACTGTACCTTATCAGATCGTATCAGTTTGTAAATCCCTCTGGATAAGGTTGTCTGCTAAATACTGTACATGTCACTGTCCCTGTACTGGAACTAATGAGCTGCAGGGCTTGGTCTTGTCAGGAATGAGTCCTGTGCACATTCCTCCAGCTTACTAAATGCCGTCAATCATCTGACTCGGCTGATATACCACAATGGAACCTAACACCATGAGGGAGTAGAAATACTAATGAGGGAGCAGGGATACTAATAAAATAGTAGGGAGGCTAATGAGGTAAAACGGATACTAATGAGACAGTAGTGATATTAATGAGGGAGAAGGTATACTTTTGAGGGAGTAGGGATACTAATGAAAGATTAGGGACAATAATGAGGGAGTAGGGATACTAATGAGGGAATAAGGATCCTAACTAGGGAGTAGAAACACTAATGAGGGAGTAGGGATCCTAATGAGGTAGAAGGGATAGTAATGACATAGTAGAGATACTAATGAGGGAGTAGGGATACTAATGAGGGAGTAGGTATACTAATGAGGGAGTAGGTATACTAATGAGGGAGTAGGGATACTAATGAGGGAGTAGGGATACTAATGAGGGAGTAGGGATACTA